>PVJO010027609.1:0-19373 GCA_004026905.1 Hystrix cristata
GGGAGAACCAAGATACATCATGTATAGGTACAGAATTAATGTAATGAATGTGACCATTGTATGTAGAATGTACCAATACATGTTCTTGGTTTAAAATAAAATAAAAAAAAAAACAAAGTTATCAATGCAATCTACTATACATTCTGGGAAGAGGAAAAATTCAACCAGTATAGGGACTGAATAAGAAAATAAACATACAGCACATTTATTTTTAACTCTTGGTAAGGCAGAATAACAGTAAATTCTACTACTGACTATACTAAGAAGGGAGACGTCAGCCCTGTACCACACAATTAAGATACCTCAAAAGGCAAAGTCTTTCACAGTCTAGAAAGCATTTCAATTTACAGATTTCAAAAATATAAAAAAAAAATTCAATGAAAACCTAGTAGTCTTGATCTACAACCTAATATCCCTATTTTTAAGGCAAGAATTCTGACTCAACTACAGATTGATTTTGTAGAGCAACAGAAGTTAACAAAGGTAATTCATAAAATGCTGTCAAAGAAAATTTAGGCAGGCAAAGTCACACAGCTTCATGCATATTTCCAGGCAGAGTCCCAGACAAGCTGTTTAAAATGGACTGAAGTCAGTACAAGGATCTCTAGAAGTTATTGATGTATCCTAGTAAAAGTAAGCCCTAAAATTAAACACGGAGCTCCATTTTTATCCTGATTACCATTTTAAATTGGAATTATCTCCTAGAAAAAGATGGAGGGTAGGGATGAGTTATGCTGAAGAAGTTTGTTGGAAAAAGAGTAGAAAGGACCAGCTGAGCCAAGCAGAAGGGGCAGAAAGGTGAAAAAGACTGGCATTACAGAATTTATTTCTTATTGTGTTACTTTTAAGAGTCTACTGAGAATAATGTGAAAATCTCACAGCATAAGATCAAGTCAAATTTATACAATGTCTGCTCTTTCATATTTTTAAAATCAAAATTCTTATGCAAAGCTATTATCCATCAAGAAAAGGTAAGGAAACCTACTTTTTAATCAATGGCTATTTACCCACAGGGGAGAACCTAAAACAAAACAAAACAGAAGAAATTACTTGGGCCTATAGAGATTTTTTAGAAAAGAATTTTGTATATTTTAAAAAGAAAAACAATTAGACTGCTTGCCTTGTAAGCACAAGGGCCTGAGTTCGATCCCCGGCACCACCAAAAAAAAAAAAAAAAGAAAGAAAAGAAAAACATAAATTTTCCTAATCTGAATTTCATTTATTTGAACTTTAATACCAAAGAAGAGGCAAACAATAGATATTAATTAAGGGGGAAAATGAAAAGGAATCAGCTCAAGTGTAAACAGTGAATAAGGGATTGAAGCGGAGGGGTATTTGGAAGGTGGTAGGAACTATGGTGAGTACATGATGGGACTGTACTGATCCCTTGTGGAAGTTTACAAAAAAAGGTGGTGAACTGAGGGAATCTATAGGCAATATCTATTTTTATTTCTGAAATGCTCACAGGCAGGCATGTACAATCTGAACTGAAGATTCAATAAATGTCTACAGTTGATAAATCATGAAATAGAGTAGCAGCATACTATATGGAATGAGACCCACAGAGGAAAACACCAGAAGAACTAGAATCTGAAACAATTAAAAGGGGCTACATCTCAATACCATAGGATGGTGCTAGGAAGGGAAAGGCAGGACAACACTGATTTTCAATAAAAGTTCTTCCATACTGTTTGATTTGTTACCATGTGCCTCGATTGATAAAAATAAAAACAACTTTTAAACTCATAAATTAGAGGAGGCTTGATCTATGCTCAAACTTCTTCTTCTTCTTTTTTGTTTTTTTCTGTTTCTTTTTCTTTTTTTTTTTCAGTTTGGTAATTCCATCAAAAGCTTCTTGTCAAAAACAGACCTGATTTTTTTCTGTGTAGATACACGTTAGTTACGGATGATTAATAAAGCATTCATTCTTCTATTTGGTTTGGCTGAGACTTGTGTTAGTGTTAAGGAAATATTTCACTTCACATGGAGAAGATATGAAGTATTGCCTATTTAAATATACACATAGTAGAAGAGTTTATACATGTTTTAGGCTCACAAACAATAAAAACATTTAAGTAGGTGGAAGTGTAGTTTATTCCAACTTTGAAACTAGGAAAATGCTATGAACTTTCTATCCAAAAGTCGCTTTGTGAACTCATCTGTCTAGTATTTCAATTTTTATGTCAATTTAAAGAATATTTCATACTAAATATGACAAAAAGTTATCAAGATTTAAAAATTTTTAAATATGAAAAACATTCAAACATTTTGAGGAAAAGGTTGTTATATTATAAATTTCCCCAAATGGAGGGTACCTGAAAATAAATACCCAGATATGGTCTAGCACAGTCACTTAAAATGCCTTCACTTTTCATGTGCACAATGTTTAAAAAACAACGTTCACATAGAAAAAAAGTTTTCTTAACATATGAATGTATAGGAAGAGTCAATGAAAAATGTATAATGCTATCTATCCATTCAGAATTTTTATAACATCATTTTCTAAATAAAACTACTTTATCCAGCTAACAAGAGATACTAGAAATTTAATTTCTTGCAACACTTGTTTAGGAGTGAACAAAGTCAAAGCCAGTAATAAGATTTAAGCTACACTGTGAATGACTTCTGAATAGACTTTTACTTATCAGATCCACCAACATAAGATGGAGTGAAGAAAAATAAAGGTGTACAGGGAAAAAATGTAGATTATTTAGAAACCAGCAATTTAAGAACAAAGAAATCCTAGATTTTGGAGTCAGTTCACAGATCTCCATTTTATTACTAAATTGTTTAGGATAATTAGACACAAGATGGAAATAAGGAAGGAGTAAGGATAAGAAATGGTGGTAGCAAATAATTTGGACATTTTAGGACACATGTAAAAATTTATGTAAGCAATACTTCAAATCCAGGACTTAACCTCACAGTTCCTCTGACACGCAGATTTTCTTTCCTCTCATTTTCCTCCTTCCTAACATGTTTGGTAAACACTGTTTCTTCCAATCCAAGCTAAATTATACTCCTCTTGTCCCTTCCCCCATTGGAGAATAAAGAAACACACTTTTCTATTTCTCCTTTCTTTAGCAGATCATACACAGCAGAGTCATTATTTACAAAATAAGTATCACGGCCAGTTTAGACTTACTCTTTTCAATCTCCTAAAAGGTAATAAGACCTTTCTACCAAAATAAATTGAGCAATATCAGGTGGTTCCCGTTAATTTTATTTCATTTTTACCACACACACCCTCTAGTCATCACTTTCATTTTATATGATCTACTTGTTGACATGTGTGCATTGAAATCTACTTCTAACCTCAACTCCAAACCTAGTCACAAAAACTGTCCTTGAATCAACAAGACCATTCCAAAAGCCTGAGTGAATGATGGGTTTTGTATAATAATCTGAAGGCCTATAGACTTTCACAAGGTCAAGCTATCACCAGAGGCAATTCCAAAGTAAGAGTCACTGTGGCAGAAATAGAGGTTCTCTCACAGCCCACACCTGCAAAGCAGTTCTGTGAGTGGCTGAGAACTCCATCATTGTAGACAAGTTTAGTTAATAAACACACTGCTCTTTTATACTTTATGCAAAAACATTAGCTCTGTAAATACTTGTATAAGAGTCAGAAAATGGCACACAGTATAATGCATTTTTTAAAATATAGGACGTAGCAATGCTAATTATGAATTTACCCTAAATGCAAATGAAGAATAGTAACAAAAATTATACAACATGCACATGTTCAAAACACAAAAATGCTAAATTAAAATCAGCCAATTTATTAATATGATGAGACCGAGAATAATTTTCCTTTTTAGTATTTCCCGTACCATGATTTTTAATAAACATTAAAAACTGTAAAGATATACTAAAAGCTCATAAAACCTAAAGAACAAAAAAAGTATACCTATCAATTTATTTGCACACTATTCCCAGCACATCTGATTTACAGAATCTGTAACAACAGATGTCTTCCTCAGGCATGAAACTTAGAATACTGTAGGTAAACTGAACTTAAATGCCTTGCTCTAAATTTATTAAGAATGAAATTTAATTGGACACTCACCCACTTAGTGGACAGTCATAAATGCATTACATCTTCCTGGATTTTATAAGTCTACAAACAACATATTTACTATTCCAACCTTTAAAATTATCTTAAAATTAACAGGAAGATGTAAGACTATTACATGAAAAATTAAATACCTGGATAAAATAAATTAACAAACCCCCCCCCGAGTGTAGTACAAGAATAAATAACATTCATTTTTCAAACACTCACTGAAGGTCAACTATTTGTAAAGCACCTTTCTAAGTGCACAAATTAATTATGTACCATTATATTTCTGGCACTCCAAAAATAAGCAGAAAATGAAATGTTTTGAGGAGGAAAAAGAAATAGAAATCATTAACCTAGCCAGACTGTAGGACATTACTAGCTTAGACAAGCAGATCTCATGTTAAGGTACAGTTCTGTAGCTCACAGAACTGGAAATATATGCTGTAGTATTTAAACTGGCTTAGAAAACAACATGCAGCACTTTAATTGACTGTAGCAATTGACTAACCTTAAAAGTAGATGCAAAAATCTGAAGTAATGCACTATAAACAGTACTTATAAATCAACATTAATTCAGGTTTATATATACAACAAAGTTTATATATAACAAAGTATCCAGTATTATAACTACATTGCAGTAAGATGGTTGAATATAATACAATCTTTAGAAATCCTGAAACAAAAATACTTTATGAGCAAACTTTTAATTAATTAATAATGTGCAGAGAACAAGCATTGTTGCTAAGTGTTATTTTTTGAATGTCAGGATAGAAATTTACAAACAAACATTTAAAATAACTATTTTGAAGCAAAACCACTATTAAAATGTTATTAAAGAATATTTTGTAACTATTTTTGATCAAATAATATTTCTATACTTCCTTATTTTAATAATTAGTAAACAAAAGACATGTTTTAATCATGAAAACTTAAAATAACCATTTGTATATACAAAAAGCTTCATTAAAAGTTATTTCATAGAAAGTTTAATTGAAACTAACAACTCTGTTATCTGACAAATGACATTATAACTTATTTTTAAATTTTATATTCATATTTTACATAATTATGAAATTAATATTTTACATTGACTATCTTTAAAAATGAAACTAAAGCATTCATCTTACATCATTTGATAAATCTATTTTTCAAAAATATAAGTACAATTTACAAGTAAATATGGTTTTAAGTTTTAGAATCTAATTAGTATATGCACATGACCTCAAGCACATGATTTTGTTCAGTGAACTTAAATGGATAATCCAGGCATGGCTGGTGGGTATTTCAGTCTTGTGTTGTTTAAATACTATCAAATAATCTACTTCAGTAAAATTGATCTTTATCTACAAAACATTTGACTATAAAAATTCTTTTCTTACAAAAATAAAATTCCATTTTTCTACATCAGTTGAATTATGTTTTATTTCAAAAGATACAAAGAGCAAATATTTAAAATCATGTCATCACATATACATGGAAACACTTAGGGCTAGTACAACCCCAGACCAGGAGTAAAGAACGACTTATTACCAAATGATGTCAGGCTAGTTTCTAGATCATGATATCTTAGTTTCTTGTAAAATGAGGAAGGAGAGATTCATGCTTTATAAGCCCCCTTTAAGTTCTAAATTTCTGATTTCACGAATCCTAATCAAGAAACCCAAATCTGCAAAGGAAACTAGGTTCCAAGGTTATAGTAAAATATAACGGTGAGTTATAATTTAAGGAAAACAAGCAGAAATATTACAGCATTAATTTGAGACAGATTACCTGTTTGAAAGCAATGTATTCAAGATAAAACACAGGGAACTATGGCACATAGCTGCGCTCACTTAATATTAGTATGAACATTAATATCTACAAGAGAGGCTATTTCATTTATAACTCTTGTAGTAAAATTTACTTGACTTGCAAAGCCAAGAACTAGACAAGTAACAACAGAATTATATTGAAGTATTTTAGACCCTACTTTTGAAGGAGTTGTTATACCTTGTATAACTTAAATGTAGAAACTACCAGTATTTTATTATCACTGAAACTGTACCATAACAAAAGTTAGGAGGAATAAAGCATTATTTATTTTAATAATACATTCCCAGATACACAATACTTAATTGAATTAACATTATTTTCTGTAGAATCATGAAATTATAAATGTTTAACATTCAAACATGCCACCATCAAGCAAATGACTAATAAAATGCAACTTAAAATAAGAGAAATAACTTACTTCCTATTATTAATCTGACACAGGTATTACTGGAATTCAATTTTCTTTCAAAGATGTGTTTTTTCAAACAACATCCAACTGCCCATACATTATTCCGGGGGCGGGGGGGTGGGGTCCTTTGTGCTACAAATTGTCCCAGAACTATATTTTGACATTTTTAACTATGTGACAAACCACTGTTTGCTTTTTTCCACCAATACAAATCAAGCAAGGAACCGCCTTCTTCATTTATTTAATTCAATGTCCCAAGTTTACAATATGTTAGGGTAAAGGTCAATCACTAGCAATGCATGCTATTACTACAGTGGAAATACAAATGTTCATGGGGGACTTATTTCAAAACTGGCCCACTGAAATCTGTTTATGACTTGTAAAATTAGGAGGATTGGGAAGACAAGTATAAAATACCTTTCTCCTACTCAACTATGTTCACTGACATCATATACAAATGAAAGAAGGTACTCAGAAAACAAGCTTTAGGTAGTTGGCATCACAAAAGGTTTTTTTCCCTGGTAGCTTTAACAATCTCGTGTTTTTAAAACTTTGCAGGAGTACTACCCTGCAGGCATCTATGACAGGATCACGAGGTTTCAGAGTTAGTGTGGGTGGTTGGATAAAATTGGACATTGGCCAGTTTGTGTGTGCTGAAAGGCACCAGGTTGGAACACTGTATTTGGCATTAGGTATGAGACTGCCAGTGCAGTGGGTTGGAAGATGTATGCATTGGCACTCTTGTGTGGAACTGGAGGCTTACTTAAAAGGTTATGGCAGCCTTGGCTTTGGCAGCTATCTTCTTAAATGATCATACAGAGTTAAGAATGAGATCCAGAGTCACACCTATGAACAACCAGAAGTGGTGCATGTTTGAAGCAATCCCTGTCCTTTATAACAGTGCTAAGAAACAGAAAGCAGAAAGTCCTGGTTGGGGGTGGGGGGCGCGGTGAGGTTTACATGGTTGACAAAGCCACATTTTAAAACACTCAGTTAACTTGAAAACTATCAACTTCCAAAATGGCATTTAAATTAAAGCCTCTGTAGATGTGATTACAGAAATAGATGAAGCAACTTTGTAATATTTAAGTATGAGTATCAAGTTAAGAGCCCCAAGGTCTTTGTCTATTGTACACATTCTTTTATTTATTATTATTACTATTTTTTTTTTTTGGCTTTTCAGTGTACATTCTGAGCTTTCTGTCTCCAAAAGTAATTTGGAATAGCTACTCAGTCTCAGAGAGCACTGCTATTAATGGCAACAGACAAAAGACTACTCCATATTATCTGTTCTTGATAACTAGATACTGTAAAGGCCAGGCAGTGCCTTTAACATGCACAATTTCTACTCTCTAGAGGTGTGACTCCAGATCTGGCTTAACTTTAAGATCACTTAAAAGAAGACACTTCCCAAACTCAAGCTGTTTTCACAGGACACATTTTTCACAAATCCCTCTTCCACTCTCTCCACCACCACTAAATAAAATATCTTCCCCATCAGAGGTAAAAGACAGCAAAATAGACTTGTACTTGTACAGGTGAGTGGTATTTCACAGATCTGTACTACATCATCTAATACTTTTAACAGGGTCACAGCATGCCTTCAACGCCTGTAATGAGTAACAAAGATATTGAAATCCTATGATTTATCAAGTGTAGATTAACTACAGGTTTCTGTTAGGTCAACCCTTTTGTGGGCCTCAGAAATAGATACAAAGAACCTTAAAACAAAGGTAAGTAAAATAACTTCTTAATAATAAAATAGGAAACAACTGGGGTTTTTTTAGTTATAGGAAAAGAAGCTGTGACAAATAAGCATGATAAGGTAAAAAAACACTTTACAGTTAAACGGAAATTTCTGAATTTCAAGATTCTAGAAACAGAATTATTTTAAGCTTCCTGATTTTAAAAAAAATGTGTTTTTGTACACAGGAAAAATTCACAAAATGATGATCCAAATGACAGATAAACACACGCAGCACCTGTCTCTCCCCTGCACTACTAAAATTTATTCAGTTTTCAAAATTGAAGGAGTTTGGTTTTAAAGAAGAAAACATTAGAAACAAAATAATTATGACAGTATTCCCTAGTGGGCAGAAATTTGGTAATTTCAGTAAGAGGAAATGTATAAAATATTTGATATAATACTAGAACAGAAAATCCCATATAAATCCTTAAAAACACAATTTCTTCAGCTAGAGTATTTCTATGTAATGTCAGAAGATTATATAATTATTCTATAATTATAAAAATATTCTTAGCATGAGAAAGAAAACAATTTAAAACCTCTTAATTTAACAGAAGGCATTCTTTACAAATCATTTTTCCTGACACAAAAACTAAACTGTCACTGAAAGAAAAGCACAAGATTTTCCAAAAGCCCTCTAAAATAAAATTAGTATTTTGATGTAAAGAAACCACTGCACTCCATCTCCTCAAATCACAACCTTAAATAGTTGCTACTTAAATATTAGCCAGTGCTCTGTGAACCATTTTATATTAAAATTGCATAGTTCTAAACATCATACATATAAAAAGTATTGTTTGACACAGTGCCATTTTGATGATAAACTGCAATCTATAGCTCAAATAATTCTACCCAGGGATTAACATTTCAGAGGCTGAGCCAGAGATTATGTGTGTGGATCTTGAATTTCATCATCTCCCTTTGGCACAATAGCGTATTCTTCCTGTTTTCATCTATTCTCTCATGAAGGGTCAGGAAAGCTTAGCCTTGCTGTTGCATTCATTTCATCTCTACATTAACCAGATACCTTGCAGTCTCTTTAGTGCTTATGTGTTATTCCATTACAAATACATTCTGCACTGAGGTATGGCTAATGAGGTTTGTACCAAATCAAAGGGTGCCATCAAGTGGTTATAATACTCTAAACAGCATTACAGTAAATGACTATTCCAGACAGACTTTCTTGAATACAACCAAATTGTGCCACTCCACTATTAAAGAACACATCAGTGGGAGTGAAGGATGAGGGGTGGGGGAAACTATTTTGTGCTCTTCATTTTCTATCTTTCAGGGATTGCTTATCTTCATATTATATTTATAAAGTATAACTTTAGAGTCACAGCTAGGATTAATACTTATGTCAGATTATCAAATGATGCTGGGAACAAGCCAAGCACAGCAGTACTATGAGAACTAAACAAATTTATCAATCAAAATTCATTAGATTGATAAGAGCTTTTTGTAAAAACAGTGCACATACTTAAATATGGCATCTTGTCAGATCCATTTCCTATTACCAATGAAAAATTATAAGGCTATGAAACAGACTCAGTATTTGATATATTTCATGCAGTCATACCTAAGCTCTAGACACAAAGTGCTAAGTGCTAGACACAAAGAACCTAGCAGTTAAAGTGAGAAAAAAATATGTATATATATATATATATATATATATATTCTTTTTTCACACATTCAGAAAATTTTCAAGTCTATTCAACAGGATATGAAGGTCACTTAAGAGTTTTGAAGACAGAAATCTAGAAGTGCTCTTAAATACACATGCACACAAACACACACATACACACACACACACACACACACACACACAGAGACATGTGCTTCAAAATGGCCCACTCTGCAGAACTGGCTATAGCTACTGCCTGGAGCTCTCCTGCACCAGGGAAATCTAACATATAGTCTTAAAGAATCTTTTTTAAGTATATACTTAATTTTGATGCACAGAAATCAAATAACCCAAGTTTAAAGATCAAACAAGATGTAGAAAATTAAAACAGAAAAGCTAACTTGATCTTTAGAGAAATTAAGGAGCAGCACCAACATGGTAGAAAACTCTAGAAAAACTAAAAGTCTATATGGTGACATTCACTTATTTTCTACATAACCACTGAAGATTATAAACACAAATATTTCTTATTCCACATTTTTTCCTAGAGCATTGCCCCCATCAAGCAGTAGAGTCGATTTCCCTACCCACTTGCCCATAGGCAGGTTTGTGACTACTTTGAAGCTAACAGCAATTTGGGAAATAACACTATATGGCAAGACTAGGTCAGAAAAGATAATGCACCTTCCACAGGGAAACCTAGAATAGCTACCCTTGAAGTCTTCAGTTGTTACAAGAGCAGAAGAAATCTAAACTAATCCACCCAGAAAGATAAAATGGGGAGGCCTTCAGAGAGCATGCTTTACCTCCAAGCACCTCAGATTACAACTGTGTAAGGGACTCTGAGCCAGAACTGCCCAGCCAAACACTTCTTGAATTCCTGACCCAAGAAACTGAGTAACTTGTACTGTGACTATAATCTGCTCTATTATACTGACTCACAAGAGGCAGAAAATGTTCTATAGAGCAGTCAGCAGAATTCAAAATACACTGTTGCTTTGCTAATACCAGCTGTTTACACATGGGAATGCAACAGACACATATAATGCCCAAGAACCTATGGAATATAGAATGGTAACATCAAGAAAGGTCAGAAAAATGAGACTGCCACTTCTGTCAGATGAAAGGATAATATGCTTTGGAAAGAAAGAAAAAAAATTTAATTCTTACATTTCATTTTGGCAAGAAGTCATATGTCCTGGATAAGTCTGAACTAGTAAAGCAATCAAAAATACTAGAAATCTGTGTCAGAGAAAACCTGTTTTAAAAAGGTAAAAGAAAGTACAGAGCTTTGAGAAATGTATCCTAACAAGATAAAGAGGAAAATAAAATTTACTTAATGGGATCTGATTTGGAAAAAATTATTGATATATATCCAACTGACTTTTGGATTTCTTTTCCCTCTCAATCCATTCTTACCAATTCTTCCCTTGTATTCTCCATATTGCACATGTAGTCACACATTTAAACTATAAATCTGGAAATCATCCTAGATTCCTCGGCCTCCATTATAACCCTCAAGCTAATTAATCACTAAGAAGTGATCCCACCACTTTCTAATTACCTATGAATCTCTATTCCTTCTTCTCTATTGGTACCTCCTAATGCCTCTATCCTACTTCAGGACCATGTCATCTACTACCTAGAGACCTGAATTAATTGCCTATGTGATCTATAACCTTCATTTTGTATACTTCAATTCAATCTCTATAGCAGTGTTTTTCCAAAATGGGGCTATGGCCCATTAATGGATCATAAATTCAACTTCATAGGATGTAAAATCAATTTAATGGCTTGCAACCCGCATGCTAGAATAGAACAGGAGCTATCAGAATATATCCCACAATATGAGAGTAAGATATATTTCATAAAACTTTTCAGTTATATGACTACATGTGTGTGTGCTAAATCATAATACAAAAATGTATTTCTTACTTAGAGTCACAGTTTAAAAGGCTGAGAGAAAAAGCTGATCTTTCAAGATATAAGCCTGATCAAATTATCTCTATGCTTAATGCCTTTCCATGACTCCTTATAGCTTACTAGAATCATGAATAAAAAGCATACAGGGTCCAGGCAAAACTATATGTTTCAATAGATCCACAGGTAACTCTCTGATTCTGATAGGTAGCCAAGTTTGGGGCACAGGCCTCTAGAATAAAATTCAAATGGTATGGCATACAAGGCCACCCACCATCTCACTCTTGCTTATCCTGATACTTCAACAACTGCTGCCCTCCCCACTTTACATATAAAGCTGCAGCAATTTTATCACTACTTCATTACCAAGGCTGTTCTCTCTGTCCTCACCTAAGTCCTCCTCTTCTTAGACAATTCTCTATCTGGTGGGTGAACTTTTAAAACACCCTGGAGTCATAGTTCACGTGTGAACGCCTCTCTGAAGCCTTCCCCGCACTTCTTATAGATGTGAACAATACTTGTCACCCTCAGAAGACCTTCCATCTTACCTCTTTTGTAGCATCACTGCTGTATTCCCATCATTTGCTTACAGATCTGCCTCCCTCACTAGACTGAGAACTACTTGAAGATAAAAACTTTGACTTATTTATATCCAGAACAGCTAGGAAGTAATCACATAATCAGTTTCACAGATCAGTAAAATGAAGTACAAAAAGCATTCAGTCTGCAACTCAAAGAGTTTAATTCCGTTTTTTGGGGGGGGCTTGACAAAAATGTCAATAGAAAAAATATAATTTTGTAAGAAATGAAGAGTAAAAAAGGCAGGATGTCATATGTTGTTGAATATATTGTTTGGGAGGTTTAATACGAAGTAAATAAATCCTGGTTTTATAGCCAATTAATATCACTTAACCACCTTTCTAAATATTTCCTTAAAATTCTTTAATTTTAAGAAAAAGAAAAGTCTTCGCATTTATTTTACTTATGATTTCTAAATTTACACTATTTTCAAAAGAAACCAAAAATTCAAGTATTGTAAAATCAAATACATAATTCAGACCAAAAAAAAAAAAAGAAAGAAAAAGGAAAAGCAAGAAAATTATATTAAGAAGTTCTGGCTAAAGAAAGTTTACAACTGAGTATTCTCCCTACTTCACACCCCTCCCTACCTCCAAAGAAGAGCTCCGTCTTTTTCAGTGGGCTGGACTTATTTTTAAATTACAGAGAAAGAGATTTAAGAGCGAGGGAGGGGAAACAGAACTGTCTTCCTATTAATGCTATTCAACAAACATAATTAACATATTCAAGACATACTTTTCCTTTTAGTATATTCTCAAATGTTTTGACAAATCTAGTTCACTGCAATGATTTGGTGGAAATAATTAACAAATGGCACAAGACTACTCAGACTGCCCGAATCTGAAAGGCAAATAAGTCTAGGGGAAAAAGTTGTTCTGTAAAATAATGAGAAACCACTCCTCCCTGCTATGGCCACTAGCTTGAAACTATTTAAGGATAGACTGTAGTTAAATCTTTAGTTTCAAGTACGTAAGAAGCAACTTGGAGACACAATACAAAAATCTTTGTTTGGTCTGTGGTTCTAATAATCACATTAACAGAAATTTAATTTGTCTTCCTAAGGAGCTTCTGAAGGAAGACAAATTAAAGGAAGACAAGGAGCTGCTGAAATCCTTGGTTCTGCTACTACTTGCAATTTAAGAACTATCTTCTTTTTACTCCTGATTCCTCGTAATGAAAACCTCAATATTCCCAAACAAATTTCAAAGGCAATATGAAAAAAGGTGTTATAAAATAGTCATCCCTTGGTTTGCATGGGAGATCAGTTCCAGAATCAAATACCAAAAAGTATCAATGATACCAAAATCTGCTCAAGTCCCTTATGTAAAATGGCATAGACTTTGCATATAACCTATGCACATTCTCCTGCATAAATCATCTCCGGATTACTTGTAACACCTTATACAATTTAAGTGCTATATAAATAGTTACACAATACTGTTTAGGAAATAATGACAAGGAAAAAAGTTCATATGTGTTCTGAAATAATTTTTCTTTTTCCAGGATTTTTCCATCCATGTTTGGTTGAATCTAAGAGGCCAACTCTGTATACTGGTCAGAGTTCCTCCAAAACAATTTTTATTAAAAAACAAAATAAAAATAAAAATTAAGGTAAAGAAGAATATTCCCCAAATAGGAAATTATTTTAGACTAATGTGTCATATTTACCAATCTACTTTATGTTTTATCATGTCATTGAGCAAAAGATTCTTATTATAAGACATTACTGCATCAATTTCTGGTTGCCGTAATACCGATTTAAAAAAACAACTGTTATTCCTAATTGATATAAGATCATAGAAACATAATAAAGTGAAAGTGTTTCTCTAAATTCATGATATAAAAAAATTATCCAGCTATAGTGGCACACAACTGTTATTCCAGCTCTCTGGGAGGCTGAGGCAGGAGGATTCAAGCCCCGCCTGGGCACTTTAGTGAGACTCTGTTTTTAAACAAAAAGTACAAGGGGAAGCTGGAGATATAGCTCAGTACAAACACTCTGGGCTCAATCCTCAGTACTGAGAAAAAAGGAAAGAAAAAGGATTATATGAAGAAAAAAATGAAGCCAAAAATGAAAATTTCAGAGACAAATTAGACAATGAAATAGAAAAAAGGGAGAAATTAAATGTAGATAAAAGATTATTCCCCCTCCTCCCAAAAGATTATTCCCAAAGGGGTGTCAAAATTTATCTTCTGAGGGGCTAAAAGTGTTAATAAAAATTGTAAGACAGTTTTGTATTCTCAAGCCAATGATTTTCTACAGTGTATCTGGAGAGCACATGTAAATTTAGTTTCTCTAATCAGTTATGCATCTCTTGTAATAAATGCCAGCAATTCTGTTTTAATAAGATATAATTTATGAACAAATTTTCTTTTGCTTATCTGTCAGTACAAATATACCTATATCCAATTATATAATGCAAAGTTCTAATTCTATACACAGAAATAACTTAAACTTTTAAGTTTTTGTGATTTTGTTTTTGTAATTCACTTCATGGCCGTTTTTTGTTTTGTTTTGTTTTGTTTTTTGTTTTTGTTTTTTTTTTTGGTGCTGGGGAGCAAACTTGGGTCCTTGTGCTTGCAAGGCAAGCACTTTAGCCACTGAGCTAAATCCCCAGCCCTCACAGCCGTTTTTGAGCAAAGAATTATATAGGAGCCTTTAATTTATAAACCGGTCTTTCAAGGTGGCTGGTGTGGCAGAGAACTGGAAAGTAAAAACTCCAGTCCATTATAAAAGTGGGGAAGTTTTATTTACATATCACTGAGCAAATACAGAACAGAGACCAGTGAAAGTAGCAAATTGAAAAATCTTTAACAAATGCCTTTCTATTAAAAGTCTGGGAAGTTATTAGAACCCTACTGTAGAACAATTACCAAGTCTCTTGTCTAATGTTTTTTGTCAGGGAGAAAAAAAGACCTCACGCAGATTCATAACATCTTATATGTGCTAGTGTCTTTTACTCCTGAATTTCTATGAATAAACACGTAAAAAATTGCTCAAATGTACCTCTGGTTTTAAATATATCTAAGATAGTATTAGAGATTTGTTTTGATCGCTGTCTTGTTTATCAGCTTCCTCCCACCAGTTGGTAAAAAATAGAATTGAAAGCAACTTTGATTCTCTTTCCTTTCCTCATCTATATGAAAGACTTTTGAAAGTAGCTAGCAGGAAGTAAGAATGATAAACCAAATTGTTCTAGCAATTTAGAAGATGAACTACACTATACTACTGCGACTCAATAATAACTATACAAATTACAGGCCACCAAATTCATTTCAGTGTAAATGTTAGACTATTACTTGGTTAATAGAAACTAGAATGGTTAAGACTGTGGTATTTTCCTTAACTCCCAAAACTCTGTTTTACGTTGATCTTCAAGAGATACAGTAGGCATCTATTAACAGATTTTTATTTTTATCGACTTTAAATAGAAAAGTTGATTACAATGGAAAAATATTATGCTCTTCCTCTATTTCCTTTAGTTTAAAGGTTTGTTTTTCGGGTTTTTTGTTTTGTTTGGTTTGGTTTTTGTTTTTTGGCAGCGTTAAGGTAAAGGTCTTTTTGATGAAGGGACACGTTAATTTAAATGTCTAACAAATTTAGGCTTTAAATATTACTCAAGAACATTAACTGAAATATGTGCTAGTACCATCCCTTTACTGTTTAGGTTAGCTAAATATAAAATGGTCTTCTGACTTGTATCATGTTGTTCATCCACTTGCCAAATTTGTAAAAATACTGAGTGGTCCTTAAAGTACTTGGGGGCAAAGATTTCACGATTAATCCAATTTTAATTTTTTAAAACATATCTTCATATACAAACTACATACTCATATTTAAAAGAGATTTCAATCCTCTTAAATCCATCTATGCATAAATCCCTAATGGCCCCAAGATTCAAGGTTAGGAGCCATGCTTGTGATAGCAAGCTATCTATGGCATCAGTGCACCAGTGCAGGATAATGCCTGTCTATTGAAGAGGGGTTTCACAGGTTGGAATGGTTGAATAAGCGACTCCAACATTTATTCTTACTAAAGTCTTGTGCTTATAAAGATCTCTTCTTTGGTCAAAGGTATTCCTTTCCATATCTTGTATCAGTTTCCCCAGGTTATTATACTGGGCCTTGGGTTTAGGATCTAGCACTGCACTAACTACTACAGGAAATACAAGAAAACATCTCTCCTCAGATAAAAAAAATCTGGTTTGAGTGATACAGACACGAAACAAGAATAAGGTGGCATGTACTATGGTACATACATAATGATAGTTGAAAAATACAACAGAAATTAAAGGTTAATGAGTTAATATGGGCTAAAATTATCAAGACATGTTAGGTGTAGCTTTTCAAACATGACTATGTATATCTCTAGACATAGCTATGTGGCAGTTTCTCTCTTTCTGGGGTATTCATTTTCTTCTCTGATATGTAATTCAAGGTGTTTTTATAATAAAATCCACAGGATAATTTCAGAGTAATAGGCAAAAATAACTAAGAATATTAAAAATAAAACATGAGTTCAATGAAATGTGTTTGGACTGAGCTACTTCTGGATATACTTTCCAGGTCTTTTGGAGGTATGTGTCCTGCTCCTTTACTTTTAATGGTAATTGACAGGAAAAGTCACAGAAGCACTGGGGAGTGGGAAAAGCAAGACTCTAGGTTCATTTAGACCTGAATTCAAACTGCACTTACTAGCAGTGTAAACCTAAGACTTTTACTTACCTATACACTTGGAATCACTGTTTTCTCATCCATAAAATGAGGAGCCTCTCCTAATTCACCAAGACTAGGTTAGGTATTCTTTACATGGGCACATACAACAATCTAAACCTAATCTTAGTGGTTGCCTGTTTGTCTCCTCTTGGACTGTAAGATCCCTAAAGATAAAGATCACATTTATTCCATTATTATACTCTCAATAAGAATCAAGTATCTGCTATATAGTATTCACTTAATAAAAACTCATTAAATGAATAAGCAATTATGGATATTAAGGCATCAATCTAATGAATTCTTTATACTATTGCTTTACTTGCTTGATCTGTAAGAAATGATTAAATGATTATCATCAATAATGATGAATCTCCACATAATGAACTAGGACAAAAATCAGAAAATTCAAACAAAAAGTGTGCCACAGGGTGAGGGATTTAGCTCAGCAGCAAAGCGTTTGCCCAGCAAGTACAAGGTCCTGAGTTTGATCCCCAGCACCAAAAAAAAAAAAAAAAAAAAAAAGCATACTGTAATAAAATTAGTGTACTGCTGCTCAAAAATAAAACTTTTCTTTAAATTTGTTAGCTAGGATATTTCACAAATAAAACTGCTATATGAAATAAATAATCTAACACTCATTTGAGAGGAAATTATTTATTATTTTAATATAGTGTTTCCTGCATTATATAAACAAATACAATACAGTTAACTTTTGATGTTGAGTATTCTTCCTGCAACAGGAATTTGAGATACAGGATGTAAAGATGGAAACTTGATTTCTTCCAATTAATATACTCTGAAAATGAACCAAAAATTGACAGTTGTGACAGTTAACTGGACTGTCAACTTGACTGGCTTTAGAGGCATGCAGGAGGTTAGTAAAACATACTTCTGGGTGTGTCAGAGTAGGTCATGGAGCTGTGACCTTGGGTACTAATCTGGTCCCTGGCTCCTTTCTCTCTGGCAATGTTCTCCTGCTCTGCTTCCTGGCCACTCCCATGAACTAAACAGCTTTTCTCTGCCATGCCCTTCCATCATGTTTCTGACTTAGAGCCAGCTGACCATGAACTAAATCTACTGAAACCATGAGCAAAAACTAAACCCCTTCTTCCTTTGTGTGTATTGGGTATCTGGTCCTGGCAATGAAAAGCTGACTCATAACAGTAGACAAGATGGAAATGGCAAACTAGATAGGAGGAAGGAATGGGGAAAGGTTGATCAAAGAGTACTAAGTTATATTTAGATATAAGGAAGAATTTCTGGTGTGCTATTGTACTGTAGGTTGACTAAAGAATAATAATGTACTGTACATTTCAAAAAGCTAGAAGAATCTTGAGTTTACCATAAAGAAATGATGTATCATTTCACTATCAGTGTTTCAAACATCAATGATTTCTTACCACCAACCAATGACAGATGAACATACAAATGATAGACATTTCAGATAGATGTTTTATCTGATTTAGTCACTATACAATGTATGCATATATCAAAACATCACACAGTACCACATTAACATATCAATCTTTACGTTTTCATGTATCAGTTAAACTGAATTTTGTTTTAGAAAATGGAAAATTAAGTAAGTGGGTTTTTTGTTTTGTTTTTTGGGTTTTTTTGAGACAGGGTCTCACTATGCAGTTCAGGGTGACCTCAAATGCATGGCAATTCTCTTGCCTCAGCCTCTCAAATGCTGGCTCTACAGGTGTGCGTCACCATGCCCAGCACTAAGTATTTAAGTAGATAGGTAAAGGAACACACAAATCAAAATTATGACCAGTTCAAAAAAATGTACCATGACACCTTATCTTTGACAAAGGGGCCAAACAACCTCACTGAAAGAAAGACAGTCTCTTTAATAAATGGTGCTGGAAAAACTGGCTCTCCACATGCCGAAGGTTAAAACTAGACCCATATCTTTCCCCATGCACTAAGCTAAAATCAAAGTAGATCAAAGATCTAAATATTAAAACAGAAACACTAAATCTGTTGGAAGATAGAATAGGTCGAACTCTTGAAGACATAGGTGTAGGCAAAGACTTTATGAACAAATCCCCAGTTGCCCAGGAAATATCACAAAGAATCAACAACTGAGACCTGATCTTGTTAAAAAGCTTTGCACAGCAAAAGAAACTACTAACAAAGTGAAGAGACAATCCACAGAGTGGGAAAAAATTTTTGCCAGCTATTCCTCTGACAAAGGACTAACATCTCGAATATATAAAGAACTCAAAAAAATCAGACCCCCCAAATTAAAGACCCAATCCAAAAGTGGGCAGCAGAAATGAATAGACACTTCTCAGGTGAAGAAGTAGAAACAGCAGATAGACATATGAAAAAATGTTCAACATCACTGGTCATTCGAGAGATGCAAATCAAAACAACCCTGAGATTCCACCTCACTCCACAAAGAATGGCTATTATCAACAAATCAGCCAATAACAAATGCTGGAGGGGCTGTGGAGAAAAAGGAACCCTTCTCCACTGTTGGTGGGAATGTAGA
>PVJO010027610.1:0-19380 GCA_004026905.1 Hystrix cristata
AATGGATTGTGAATTAATTCATTTACTTTAGAGAGGATAAACATTTTCCAAAGCAACTGTGATTTTTGAGGAGAAATGCAGATCTCCTGAGAAACGATGAGGAATACAAATGCATCACTGCCAAATGAATGAAGGGATGGTGAAAGAGAGGCCCAGAAAATCCGGATGCTATTCTTTATTCCTCTACTTTGAATTTCTAAGACTTGCAGAGTTTTACTTTGATTGGTTCTACATGATGTCAAAAGCATCCAGATGCAAATTTAAAAAATGTTCTCATATCTTTTCAACACAGCTTTCATCTGTCTGTACTCCAGTTTTCTCTACAGTAGAAAAGGATTTGCCTGTTTCCTATTCACCATGAAGGGATTGTCCTTTAAGTTCAAATTCTTTAGTCAAATTGATTCCACTGCAAAAACAATATGTCACTTCACCATTTTTGCAATAACAAAGCATCTTATTGCCATCATTTAAAATTCCCTTTCTCTGGTTTAGAAACAAAAACAATTCCCAACCAAAACAAGTTTGGAACCACTGTAGCTAACAGAGGTTTAACTCGGAATAGATGGAAAAAAAATGAAAGTGACTTGTTGAAAATGCTAGTGCTACATGTGTTTTATGTGAGGATGCCGGAAAAGGAGTCGGAAGACCCGGTTTCCAAACTAGTACTGTCATTAACTAGGTTTGAAACATTAGCCATGTGCCTTGGTTTCATGTTTCTTACTTAGAAAGTGAGGATGTGAAATAATTTATCCCTCAATTAAAAGATAGTGGAGTAGCTCATTTTTCTGCAAATCTGTTTTCTCAAAGGGAAACTTGGATATGACACTCAGTCAAAATAGCCCCCATTATTGTTAGATTTATGATTATGACCCATATTCTTCAGGGAGAATCAGACTGAGCTTCTTGAAGCAAGGTGTCACTTTCAGTTTGATGGTCAGCCACAGTCCAGCTGAATTCCTTGATGGACACAATGATTACTAAATCCTAGAAAAACAATGTATACTTCTTGACCAGCCGAAAGGCTTAAGTAAGAACCAGGTTTCGATAATTGGCACACTAGAGCCAATACTTTGGCCAATTTATTAAATAATAATCACATTTGCTTTTTACTTATTATCTACTTTCTCCTAGGCAGTAGGGTTTTCCTTTATTATTTAGCACCCACAGAACAAAATCTTAAATGTGGACCATTAGAACAAAAAATCCTCATAGATATTAAATGATTGTCTATTGCTGAATAATTGTTAAATGCTAGAGATGCAAACCCAGGCCTGTTGGTGTCATAGCTCAGGATCTTTCTTTCACAAATTCAAGCCTAAGTCAATTTCTCACCTTGGAAGAGTGTTGGATTCCTAACGGCTCACTGCCCTAGCACTGTTGCTTTTGATAGCTTTGAAATTCTCTAGTATGTTTAAAGTGGTATGGAATTCTCTTCAGAATTTCAGGAGAGGGTAAGAAACAGTATACACAAATACAAAGTTGTTCAGGAAACCCTCAGAGCTCCCTTAAATGGGAATTGCAAGCGAAGAGTTATGGATGAGTAGACATTTATTTGGGCTGGGCTTGGGTTTTGACAGATGAGATGAGGCGTGGAGGGAGATGAGAAATACTAGAGATATTCAGTGACCACAGAAATGTTCTTATACACAGATACATAGAGAGTATTACAGCTGATCTGGGCAATCATATGCAAAGAAGGTAAAGCAAGAGTTCCTGTGTACCGCTTACCCTTTACAGAAAACATTTCAAGGCCCTTTGAGTAGAAGCGAGGGTTTTCAAAGCAAAGAGTGAGTGTTTGAATTGGAGTCTTTAAACAAGGTATAACCAGATTATGCCTAGCTTTAGAGAGATTACCCATCAATTGCCTAGGAAATACCTTAATCATAAAGAGGGAAAGTAGAATGCAGAAGATTTATTAAGGGTAAATGGATCCCTAATCCATGAGCTCATGCAAATACCTGAGATACACAAATACTCTCCTCTACTCGACCTCCCAAGGAGGAATATGCATTTCATTTTTAACACAATGGTAATAATTTTAATGAATAATAATAGTATTTTCTGAGTACTTGTTTCTCTACCAGATCCTATTCTGAATGCCTTATACAGCTCTTTACTTAGTCATCACAAGGTAGATAGAGCTTTGTTTTATTGATGGAAATGGAAACTGAGGTTTAGGCAGATTGAGGATATTGCTCAAGGCCACACTGTTGATAAGCGCTGGAGGTGGCATTACACTCAACTGTTCCCAAACACTGTGATACTAAAGAATAAAGAGCAGGCCAACAAAACGAGGGTTTTGCCATTTTGGGGGAAAATTCCTTTGGTTTTAGTGAAATTACAGTAACACTTGAGCTTGAGCTAATGCATAATTTTAAGAGCATTTCTGATACTAATTAGAATGCTGGAGCTGACCCTCTAGGTAGAGAGATCCCACCCACATGGGCCCACTAAAAAATAAATTTCAAAGTTCTGTTTTTAAGAGGCCCAGTGGGAACTGTTGAGAATAGAGAGCAGGGTCAAATGTACCAGTGAAGTGCATAAAATACCCCTTGTGCTCCTGAAGTCAGGATCTGTTGCAAGAGTTGAGGCAAACTGGGGAGGAATCTCAGGACTAGCGGCAGGGTGTACTGCAATAGGGCAAGATAAGGCGAGAACGTGTCGGAAGGACTGACTCATACAACTCCCTGGTGCAGCTATTCTGAGTTTAAAGATAAAGTCTCATCATTGAACTCAAATTGCTGCTAAGGCGACTGGTTAAGACTGAGGATAACTGCAAGTGGACCTCAAGCCTCGGTGCAAAATAGCCTTTTAAATGGCATTATCCAGAGTGCCTGTGCTTGCATGGATATCCGTGGAGGCCAGACTCTTCCCACTGTCATTCCCGAGCCTGAGAAAGATCATGGGCTTGTTTCAGGTGGCCTTGTGGGGGACATGGGGTTTGGCATTTTGGTGAGTTCACCATTCATCCAGTTTCTGGATGTATAATGCTGAAAACCAGTTTATCATTAGGATAAATCTCCGTGGAATTTATTCATTCTATCCAAATGCACAGGAGGCAGATTTATAAAGGAGCATTCAGTCATTAATTTTAAAACCTCAAATCCTTTTTTGGAATGATTCAGAATATAAATAATAGGAGGCTGGTGGCAATATGGAAAGAACATATGGTCTAGGTTTAGATGAAACCGTTCTGAGAACCTCCTTTATCTAGATGACCTTGAGTAACTTCTTCATGGCTTTGAGCTGCAGTTTCCTCTGAGAAATAGATGTAGTATTATGTCATAAGGTTAGACTCTGGAGTATTCAACTCAAGGGCAAGGGCCCTGGCTGAGAAAAAGCATCAAAGGCTGCTAAGGCTGGCCCCAGCAATTACAACAGAATTGTCCAAGCACAGGTCCCAGAAAAGTAGCTGTACAGGTGTGAGTCAGGCTAAGGGGCATTACCAGGAGTCTCAATCTGGTGATAGCGCCATAGCAGTATCAGAAAGACTCTCCATTGTAGAAAATCCTACATTACAGTTTCCAATATCCCAATGTATGAACCAAATAACACTGGGTTCGAGGTCTAGCTCCAGTGATGGAAGAGTGACAGTATGTAGCAAGGCAGCCAGGCTGATTTCAGATGGGTTTCTATTGCACTGCACCATCCTCTATTAGGGAGGAGAGTCCAAGTTGCCTACCGTCCAAGCCTAATGTTCAATCCCAATTCTTCTTGTGTGATAGAATCGAAGTTGTTATCCTTCCTGCCTTCCTACCCTTCAAAGTTGGTATCCTTACTCTTCCTGAGGTATAACTAACCAAGAATTTAGCAAAGTGTATCCATCAGCTTTCCTATTGCTGGAATAAAATATTTGATACTTGCAAAATTAAAGAGGAGAAGTTTATTTGGCTCATGGTTTCAGAGAGTTCAGTCCATTAGCAGCTGGCTCCTAGGCAGAAATGTCACAGTAGAAAGGAGCAGTAGAGCAAACTTGCCCATTTTGTGGTGGCCAGGAAGCAGAGCACCAGGAAGAGTGCAAACCAGAGGTACATCTTCCAAAGGCCGCCCCAGTGACCCACCTCCTCAAACTGGGCCTCCTCCTAAAGAACATTCAGCTATAGCACCTCCATGATCCAGTCACCTCCCCTGAAGTCTCCTAATCCAGCTATGTTGACAATTAAGATCCACTGGCACAAAGATCAAGGCAGAAAGACAAACCAGGGCCTATCAATGTCAAAGGAAGAGATATTGAATAACAATGAAGTTTTAGAGAAATTTAGGAAAGTACAACAATCTCACAAAGAGCCTTTCTTCTTAGTGCCAGTGAGGTATCTGATAGGCTGCCCATTTCTTGAGCTCTCAATAAAACTGGCCCAGAACACTCACCCAATTTCTCAGCCTATGTAAGTCATGCACCATGATTTCTCTCATTTCACTTGTTTTTTGTTTTTGTTTTTCTGCTTTTAAGGGCATTCTCTTCTTTCTTTCTTCCTTTTTTGTTCTTCTCTCGTCCCTCTTCTCCTTTCTTCGGTCTTTCCTCCTTTCTTTTCTTCTCCCATGTTGGCAACATCTTTTTGTGAACTGATGGCCAAGGTATGAATTTCAATGTCTTTTTCAAGTGTGCCCACTCACCCACACCAACACATACTCTCAAACAAAGTGACTGTGACTCTGGTGGACTTCACTAATGATTTCCGGAAGTGGAAGAAGGTCATATAGTAGCATCGGGCAGAATAAGTGCAATGGATATTTAATCCATCCCATCCCTGGAGGTTTCATTACGCTTCCTTCCTTCTTACTCTTCTTTCTCTATCTTTCCCACTTCCTTTAAGGCACAAATCCCCCTAATTACTCTTCTTTTCTCAGGAAAATTAATTACAATATCCTTTGCTGGTACATGTCCTCTGGTGATGTCTTTTTTAAGAAAATAGTTTTTTGAGGACCATTTTTCCCTAAGAGAAATTGTTACATGATTTTTAATGACAGCAAAACAAATCTGACCTCATGTACTAGAACACTGATGCTTAAAAGATTGAAAATCTTGAATGATGCTAAGTAAATAATTAACTAGTATTCACTTGGTCAACTTCCTTCTTTTCCTCATTCTAGCAAAAGGCTCCATTAGTCCAATGTTATCTAACGTCAGTCAAATTTTAAGTATTTAAATTTAGCTTTCCTTCCTTTCACTGCACTGTAGATGGAAAGCTTAGCATATGCATTTTCAGAGATATCTGATTCTTACTAGTAACATTTTTAATAAAATATTTGTTAGATAAAATTCTAGAAAGAACTCCACAGAAGATTAACATCCATTTCATCTTGTCTTTATCAGGTTTGGGCTTCTGAAGATGGTTCTTCAACCTTCTCCTTTGATTCCACAGGTGATTTTTACCTAAGGTGGGTGACACCTTGTGCTCCAGATATTGCTTCTAAGAAGAATTTGTTCAAGTTAATTGTCACTGTCAGTCCCAACGTAGCACAATTGACAGGGACTGAGAAGCACCATTTACAATTTTTTACACAGAAAGTAGTGATTAGCTTACCTCAAAATTTCTGGTTAAACTCAGTCAGAAATATTTTGTTATTGTGTGATAGGAATGTCTACCCCATCATCATGGTGGTTAAATGTATTTTTTAGAGTAGTGGTTACTTTATTTGACAATATTACAAAACTATACCAGAGCTTGTAGCTGAATTAATGTCACAACATTTAAAACTAGGAAAAATGAGATAAGAATAAATAAAATAGCTAATAGCTTAGATAAAAGTAAAGTCTAATAAATAGTAAATTATATATTGTTAGGAAAATTTTAAGTATAAAACTGAAGTTTGTATGAACCTAGCAGAAGAGTTTTATAGGCAATTTTATTTTTTTGTAGAGGTCTTTTGGAGAATATTCCTTATCTCAAATAATCTGCATATAGTTTTGTATTTATATTCCTTGCAGTTGGGAGACTTGTATGGAGCAAGTCAATATAACATCACAAAAGGAAAGATGAATATAAAACTAAAGCTGCTCAAGCATGCTTTATTCAGAATCCCAATAATTCTGCCAGGGTAAAAGCAATTCTTCACTATTGTCACTTAGTTTGAATGGCCGATTTACTGCCGCAAAACATCATGGATCTTTCGTTAAAGATTCTAGCATGCTTAATAGATGAACATGTTAATTATTTGGTGGCACATTATTGTACCTGATGTAAGCTATATTTGGTGGCTTAAAATGCTTAATCATACATGTCTTCCCCATTTCACCTCCTAAAACAATAAAGATTAGAAATAATAAAATAGCTTCAAAACACATAATTTAGGCAATGATTTCCACATGACAAACAGATCCCTATTATTTGTGCTAATAGAAAGATCCCTGCTGAACTGCACTATGGGAGCAATTCCAGGGAAGAAATGAGCACAACAGGACCAGACTCTGGGCTGGGGCAGAATGGTGACTAAGACAATAAGCCTGTGGGAAGGGACCGAGAGAGCAAGTCTCTGAGTGTGTGGTCGCCTGGAATCCCCCCTCGGGGCCATCGCCGGGGAGCTGGGGTATCGCACAGGCTTGAGTCTCTTGGGGCAGAACTTACAAGGCCAGGTGGGGGCTTTCTGGACGCTAATAAGGAAAGACAGACAGTGCAAGCTGACACAGAGAACGATAAGAAGAGCTCTGAGAGAGACAGGCAGGAAGACGAAAGAACCAAGGTCCTCAATCCCACGAAACTGCTTAGTCCTTGGGCCTGGTCTCTCATCCTTCAGAGAGCTAGAAAGTCATAGAAAACCTACAGTCCTAGTAGAAGAGTCACCGAGGTTGGTTCTGTCTTTGAAGTGGGGGTGGATGTCCTGGGAGGTCTAGTCTAACACGGCTGTGACATGAATGTGATCTCTAAAGTTGGTATCAGAACCTACCTGCCCAATGCAACAGTGCTGAGCAGGGCAGCCTAGTAAGAGGCGACTGGGTCTGTCCTTATACATGGATTAATGTCGTTACTGCTGGTGGGGTTACTGTCATCAGAGGGGGCTTCCCTCCCCACTCCCCTGCCCTCTGTGTTCCCGCCTTTCTGTCTCACCATGGGATGACACAGCAAGAAGGCACTCACCAGATGTAGTCCCCTTGACCTGGGGCTTTTTGGCCTCAATAACTGTAAGAAATAAGTCTCCGTCCTTGATAAACTGCCCAGTCTTGGGTCTTCTTTCATAGCAGCAGAAAACAGACTAAAACAGGTGCTCATAGGATAAAATTCCTTTGTCAAGCCTCAAGAATATTTCTGGAGCCATGTTGCTCATCTAAAGGGCCCCCTCGACAGACAACGGTCTGCATTCCGATAGCACAGAGCTGAGCAGTGATGGATGTGCAAGCTCCTGTCACCATCTAGTCTGGGTCTTTAGCAGCCCGTAAGGTGAAAATCAGACACGGGCTAGTTGTCCAGCTGCTTTTCCATCACTAACAGCCATCACCATTGTCCTTCCTCTTCTTTGGGGTTCTCTAGACAGGAAGGGTCCCGTGTGAGCCACCAAGATGTAACCAATCAGCTGAGGCTCTTTTACTTAATTTGTAAAGAAATCAGAATTTGCCAAGGGGTAGCTCTTTTGGTGTTAACAGTCCCAAGCTTTAAATGCCAGCAGTGATCAGCTCTTAGGTTTAGTAGGCTTCCTTGCTCCTTGGAGCAAGCAGTTACCAGCAGGCTTGGAAATTCTTCCAGCTGCTAGCGATGCCAGGTCCTGGCTACCCTCTGCTGCTCTCCACTGTTCTCCGGCCATTGGCTGTCTTCAGTGGGAGCAGCTCTTGCTGCTGACTGCTCTTGGTGGCAGCGGCCTTTAGTATCACCTGCTCTTAGTGTACCAGCTCAGCATGCTCTACTCAAGATAGAAATCACAAATAGACAAAAATATGCCATCCCAAAGTGGCTGCATTAGGACATATGCTGCAGCATAAGGGAGAATGGCGCACACAGACTGACCCGCTAAGGGTTTGGGGAGGTTACTTATGGAAGAAAAAAGATGGCTTGTGTTTGCCTGGTGTCAGACTTTCTGGTTTGGTCATGAATCATGGAGGGAAACACAGATCTGACTGAGGAGGGCAGCAGAGGGGTGGAGCCAGGCAGAGAGGCTGCCGGACACAGTCATCTGGGATAGGTCTCCAGCTACCGATGCAGCCACAGCAAGTGTGTCCTGGAGTAGCTGTGGGGCACCTAATGCAGCTGGCCTGGCTGAAAGGCATTTGGAGCAGCCATGGAAGAAAAATGTAATGCACCTCCTGGGGAGATCAAGGCCCTTTTCTCTTGTCTTGTGTTTAGGTCAAGACTGTAGCTGACAGAGAACCACCCCTTTGATAAAGATATTATATAGTGATTTGTATATATTACAAATTAAATTCTATATTTCTCTCTTCAAATTACATGTAGTAAGGGAAATATGAGCTTTAACCTAGGTTACAATAACATCTTTATATAGGTTTTTTGCTGTTGTTGTTGTTCCTAATTCTTTTAATCCTAAAGAGTGGTAAAGAACACACCCTCTTTTTTATGTCTCCTGGTTACATTTCTTAAAACCTGAGTATGCAGCAGTTAAATAGGAAAGACTCTGTTATTATAGCCAGCACATACTGCTCTAGTAGCCTGGGATGCCAAATAAAAAGATATTTTTTTTTTAGGGTTCAAATGAGATGATACTGAACTCTCACCCTACTCCTTGTAGTAGAGAGTAGTATCTCTTTTCCCTGTCCGGAATCTCGTTATATAACTGCAAAAATCTGAAGGATGATGTTTTAGTTCAACTTAGTTCAAAGATCAGGCCCGTTCTCTACTCTAGTTTTTACTACATTGCTGCCATGTGGGATCACTAAAATTCAGTTGGTCTTGACATCTTGATATCTCCCTTGTTTACTGAAGACTGATTTGCTTCAAGCAGAGAACGAGCCTCAGGTTTGACTTGGTAATCCAGTAAAGCACTACAATTCCTGGTCTTTCTTGAAGTTCACTCTCTATGAGGCACTTACCAAAACAGGAATGAGGTCTAACATGAATTTGAGTGTATTCATCTCTCAAGTTGCTGTAATTCCCACAAACCAGGTGGTTTAGAACAACAGGGATCTACTGATTCACCGTCCTGGATGCTAGAAGTCTGAATTCAAGATGTTGGTTCTATGGAGGATCTTCCTTTGATTCTTCCTAGGTCCCAGTGGTTGCTAACAGTCCCTCACATTCCTTAGCAAAATATGTTTATCCCATCCCAATATCTTCAAAAGCCTTAGGACTTCCAGCCATGGGTAATGTGGTTTCCTCTGGGGCGCAAAATGTGGATACACAGAGAACTTTTTCCTCCCAGATACTTTTTTGGTGTAGGCTGAGATTGGAACCCACAACATGGGTCTCTTTCTATTTATTTTCTTTCTTAATTTCTCTGCAGCCGACTCCCAAGTGGAAACAGGTTTTTTCCTCTCACACTTTCAAAACTGTTCTTATTTTTTGGCCCATCATGAGTGACTGTTCTTAGGAGATACTCCTACCTTGTAACATTCCATACTTATGATGTACGTTTATATTTTTATGGCTTTTTAATCTCATATCTTAGGTGCTTATTAACTGGCTTATTTAATGACTTTATGAGAACTTCTTATGTAGAAAAATTGTTTCAGTGCCACAAAGGACATAAAGATGAGTAGGACATAGATCTGCTCTAATAGAAACAAAGCACCAGTAGGTGACAGATGAAATCTCAGGAAAGCCTTAGACCAGCAAGGTAGGTACTTGAATTAGCTGAGAGTCCTGAGGTCTCTGTGACCTTTTCCCGCTTGACCCTTCTCAGGGCAGCACACAGACTTCCAGCTTCTTTCTCATCTCTCATCACTTAACAAGTTTCCATCTTGTCCCCATGTTTATGTCTACCTGTTCTTCACTTTTTTTATGATGGATGCAAAGTATGCTGAAGGAGACACAAGGGACCAATTTGATGACTTTTTCAGTGGTCGGGATTGGTGAGCTAGTATTCCAGAAGTGCTTGCCAATGAAATCAGAGACATAAGGTTGAGGGTAGACGTACAGTGTGGTGTTGGGGGAGGTCAGAATCATGTAATCGGTGGCACGAAGCTGTGAAACAGAAGACCATGCACTGGTATTAACTTCTGTTAGAGGAACATACATGCTGTTCGGCAGTCCTAGTGGAAGATTCTACACACCCTGCCAATTTCAGCTAACCAGACACTGTACCAGCAGCAATCCCTTGCAAGAAAGTGACATGCACCAGTTACCAATCCTGAAAGAGGACGCCTTCCCCATTTCCGCAAGGATTCCTAAATGTAGCAGGTCCCTAAACATGGTAGGAGGTTTTGCACAAACCCACCTACCATATCGTGAGTCTGCTGAAACAGGACACTAACACAAATCAGGCAGAGCAGTGTTATTACTCACAGACCGGCAGTAAGAATCAATAGAAACTTAGGATCCATGGAAAGTCTGTTCCTCAGGGGTCAGGGGAGCTGCCAGGACACACGAAGCATTCTCCATTTGTGCCCCGTTCCCCACTGCAGCTAAGGGACCCTGAAAGCAATCCACTCCGAGTTTTATATCCCAGACACCACTGGGACTGCTGTGTTCACGTGCTGCGGGAAGTCCTATTCTAGCAGAGATGAGCTCAGAGCCTGTATTGTTCCTGACATTTCCTCCTTATCTCAGAATGATGGATTCTTGCTATTTTCTGCTGGAGAAATATTAGCAAGACAAAGAAGAGCTGATTTAGTCAAGGCCATTTGAGGTCCTGTCCTCCTGCAGAAGGCAGATGAGATATAAGTTCCCAAAGAGAAAAGGAAAATTGAATAAAATACGTGGAAGTAGTTTCAAAATTCTACCAAGACGTATAATGTAAAAAACAGGCTTAGCTCAACAAGTGATTGATTGATTCCTTTGATTAAAGTTGAGAAGTGTAGTAAAGAGCTACAAGGAAAGATACTAGGAAAAAAGTAGAAATAGTCCAGAAAATAGGAAGAAAGCAGGATCTCGAGTCTACCAAGTAACTCACTCACTCACTAGGTTTTTTTGTGTTTACGCTGGTTATTCCTGAATTTGACATTTCTGTTTCTTTTGCCTCTCAGCATCTCTCCTTTTGGTTTCATTGAGTGTACATAGAAATACATGGTAAATTTTTTGGATGTGAAAAAAAGCTTTTTAAAAAACGTTGCAAGTTGTTATAAAGGTTCGAATCTTGATTTGAAAGTTGAGGAATCTGAAATATTGATCTGTATATTTAAAGAAAAAAGAACAAAATTATTATTTAAAGAGAAAAATCTTTTAATATAGGAATATAGCCAGGAACCCAATGGGAACTGTTAAGAAATAGTAACTGGACAACCAGCAGGCTGAGATAGCGCCAGTGTCTTGGGTTCCTTCCCAAGCAAACTGGAGCCCGGCAGAACAAACAATAAAATGAAACTTAGCATAACCTGTCAGAATTCACGGAACTAACCTCTAACTAGAAACTTTTTACTTTAACCAATCAAATATTTTTTCGTCTTCTTGTTTCTGTGAGTACATGGTGAGAGTTTTCTCCTTACTCCCTCTTGCTATAGGCCAACCGCTTGAGGCTTGGCCTGCCTGCTTCGTGAATCATTGTGTGCTTGAATTCTTTAAATTTTAACATGCCTAAATTTATCTTTTAATAGAACCAAAGAAATGCTGAGTGAGATGCCCTCTACTTTTATTTGATTCAGCACCCGAGAACAAAATGCAAAATTGCTTTAAAAAGAGCAAAAGCAGGGCAGCTCCTGAACCCATCAATGCCATCACTAAGTGCTTTGTCAACAGAGATCTCCTGTGACCACCCAGTGTGAGCTGAGCATTTACAACTTTCTGCACATGTATAAAATCCCTCTGACTCAAACAGTCAAGATAGCTGTCCCCCCACCAGGTACAGACTGGAATGTTGAACTTCACAACTAGTAATTAGTAAAACGGACCGTGAAGAGAGAGATTGCGAGGGTCCAGGAGGGCCTTCTCTTCACAGGTACTGTGATCTTTGGTTCTTCAACATGCTTAGTCCTGGCAATTCCTAGCTCTGTACAACCATGACCATTTGAACCAAGAAGTGGCATGAAAATAAATCCTAGTGGCGATTCCAAAAGATGACACAGCTCTTTGACATGATCTGTACAACACAACTTGTCTTTCTGTTTCCTCTATTTCCTCCTCCTGGAACACTGAGTTCCAACCTTACCTGTGAATCCTTTGCCCTCTGTGCCCCCTTTGTCAGCAGCCACCTTCGGGCTTCAATTTCCTTCCTAATCTGAATCCAGCTCTCAAGTTCCCTCTTACTTGTACCATGACTTCAGCTTCCAAAAGCAGACTGTGTTGACACCCCGATTTCCTGCCTCCCCCTAGAGATAGCCGCATCCAGCTGGTGCTTCTTTCATGTATCTTCTTTCTAGACTGCTCGTGCAGCCTGTGAAAACTGAATCAGTCTCTCAAGGGCACTACTCCTGATATGTGCTTGCGAGAGGCATGCCTTTATTCTAAAGAAGTTGAGAAGTTAAACAAAAATTGAAAAGAATCTGAGCCCAGTTGAATTAAGGAGCTAATTAATCTCTTTAGTCATTTAGTATAACATTTTCTCATATAACTTTCTTTGAAGATAGAAATTTTCTATTTCTTTATTGGCCAATTCAATAGCCACTAATCACTTATAGTTGTTGAGCACTTCTGAGGATCTGAATTTTTCATTTTATTTATTCTAATTAATTTAAATTTAATTAGCAACATATACCTAGTGGCTACTGGGTTGGATAATACAGGTCTACTCTCTAAGTTTATATTCTACAACTGAGCAGTATTTAAAACCATCAGAAGCAGAAAATCAACTTGAAAAATTGAATTCATTCGTTATGGTAAGAATTCTATAGGATTTTTTTTTCTCTTTTGAAGACAGGTTCTAGCTAAATTGCCCAGAATAGCCTCAAACTTGCCATCCTTCTGACTCAGCCTCCCAGATAGCTGAGATTACAGGCATGAGCCACCTATCTGGATTAAATTTTGTAGGACTTTAAGGGGGAAAACAAAAAAAAATGTTGGAAATAGGAATGTATCTCATGTAACTTCAGGGCAGTATGTGTGAAGTTCATCATCGGTGATGTATTGTTGGAGAATGGCTCTTTCATTTTTCTCACTCCAAGCACCTTTCAAGAATGACGATCACATGGTTTTTGTCCCTGGCTCTGTTAATATGGTGTATCACATTTATTGATTTGCGTATGTTGAACCATCCCTGCATCCCTGGGATGAATCCTACTTGGTCATAGTGTATAATCTTCTTGATATTTGTTGCATTCTGTTTGCTAGTATCTTACTGAGGATTTTTGCATCTATGTTCATTAATGAGATTGGTCTGTGGTTCTCTTTTTTTGTTGGATCCTTCTCTGGCTTTGGTATCAGGGTGATGCTTGCTTCCAGGAATGAATTTGGGAGTGTTGCTTCTCTTTCAATTTCATTAAACAGTTTGAGAATTAGTGGCATTAAATCATCTCTAAATTTCTTGTAGAATTCAGCAGTGAATCCGTCAGGACCTGGGCTTTTCTTTGTTGTAGGTTTTTAATTACTTCTTCAATTTCAGTGGCTGATATCGTGTTATTTAGAGTTTTTCTATCTTCTTGATCCAGTTTTGGTAATTCGTATGTATCTAGGCAACTGTCTATTTCTTCCGTGTTTTCAATAAGTTTGAGATATTTCTAGGTAAACAGATGCATCTTGAGACCACACTCTTAAGTGAAATAAATTGGATACATGTGATTAAATACTGCATTGTTTCTCCGGTGTGAGAAACTGAAAGTGTAGATAAAGACTAAAATGTACTATATTGGGAAAGGGAAGAAAATGTCCAAATGGGAACGGGAACAAGGGAGGGGGAGGGGGAAAGGAACAGAGGGACAAGAGAAGTAAGAAATGGAAGGAAAAAAATGGAAACCAAGCTTTTGTTAACAAGGAGGGAGGAGGGGTGAAGGGAGGGGAGGGGAGTGGGAAAATAAAGAAGCAACAAGATACATCATGTACAGGTACAAATCCCCTCTGATGAATGTTATCACTGTGTACATCTAAAATGTACCATTAAAAAAAAAAAGAATGACAAGAAGTCTGACAATGGTAAGAACGTTTGAAGGTTGTTGGATGAAGTTTTCCAGAAGCCGGGTGAGATTCTAGAGAAGTCAGAGGCCTTCCTGATGTCACTTGGTGCAATCTCCAGGCTCTCATTTTAGCTATTACAGTACCAAGGCGATAGATTAAGGAATTATTTTGGCATTTTGAAATTGTCTCGTTTAATTTCTCTGAGCCCAACTTAGTGTTTGCTTCGGATAAATTGCTTCATTAGCATTCATGTGAAGCATGTTATTCAAATTTTCAAAATAGAAGATGTCAATGTTGAGGTAATGTATCTGATGGGGAGATTATTTTACTCTAGCACTGGAAATCCAGAGAACCAAAAATAAGACGGCTGTTAAACAAAGAGACATATCATCGCCCCAGAGAATACTTCCCTTGAAAATTCGGGTGGAAATATTTTCTTATGGCGCATAAAGATGAAGGGCTTTGTGGAGAAATTTAATCAGTTCAATTCAACTGTAAGATGTTAAGGCTCTAGGTTCCATAGGCTTCGGTGGTCATTAAGAAATCCTTTCACGGAGATGTTTTAATTAACATTAGTTAAATCTGGGATTAGTACCATTTATTTTCCTATCTGATGGATGGGACTCTGGAGAAGATGGAGTTTACAGGGTAGACAGGAATAAAGAAGGGGTAAGTTGTGAAGTAATTTACCATATTCAAAGGCAATTGAAGATAAGCTAATATCGGCACAAAAGTCTCAGCACTCTTTCCAAATTCTCTCAAGTACCCAAGTAATCTCCAGCTACTATGGTTTTGAATGTCCATGTATTTACATAATGACTTTCTCATTATTCTATAATTCTTTAGAGTAGTCTTATAATTTCCTCTCTTTCAATAGAAAGATGTAAATGTCACTGAAACATAAATTTTGGGCAACTTGCTTTCTTTAACAGAATATTGAATCTATATGTCTCTGTCTGAGTGGAAACAAGACCTTTCCTCCCACCCTCAATCCCTTCCCCTTCCTTCCCTCCTTCCCTCCTTCCCTCCTTCCTTCCTTCCTTCCTTCCTTCCTTCCTTCCTTCCTTCCTTTCTGTGATACTGCTTGATGGGTGAAAAAGAATGACTATAAAAAACACCATATTAAAAAATATCAGGGCCTTCCAAATGTTTGTGAAGCCTGTTTCCAAACCAGGCTTCAACAGAAACGTTGCACGATTTCCATGTTGACCCTGGAGTCACGTGATTACAAAACCCTCTCCTAGATTACCCCTTCCTTCTGCATCTCTCAAAGACAGCAAAAGTCGCTTTGTTTATTTGCAGGTACTTTCGTGTTTATCTTATTGGTCCTTTATTTTTGCATAGAGAAGAGGTGACGTTTTACTGTTCATATCACTGTCACTTGTCAGGTAACTGATTTATCATAGGTGACCCTGGGGAAAAATAGAACTCTAATTTATATTCATGAAGTTCTCATCTATGCTCTTTAAACAGATATGATACAATCTGTCTAACCTCGCTAAAAAGTTCTATAGTCCTGTCATTTTGTGACATTTTCTCCCCAGTATAAGAGAAAAACAATACATGAAAGATTAAAAAAAAATTACAAATAAAATTGATTTGAAAATGAAAATTAGAAGAAATTACTAAGTGGTGTAGTTCCTAAACTTCATTGCATAATACCTCAAAAGATAGAACAGAAAAGGTGAGCTTAAAATTTAATGTTTCTCACTATATGTCTCACAGGTACAAATAAATATCCATTTTAGCAAATAAGCAAATAAAATTAAGATTCTCATAAGTAGAAACTGAGCACATTCAGCTAGAGAAACTTATATGTGGAGCCTCCCCTGGGAATTGATAACTTGCCAAACTTAATCTTTTTTCTTGGATAACCTGTACATTCTTACCATATCACTCGTCTTAGCCAAACCGAGCCTAACAGAAAAAGATGGCATTTATCTTCTTGAGGTTTCATTCTCTCAATTAATGCAGACCTCTTGGTGAAGCCAGATAGGATCAAAGAGTTTCAGGTCTCAGATTAAAAGTCATTTACCCAAATTCTCAAGTTTGGCTACGTTCTCTTCTTGGGTACTTCTGCAGCCCCCTGATTTCTCCTCCATAAAACTTCCTACAATTGCAATGTAGTCAATTATCTAATGCATATTTTTTTCTGGATGCTCATCATTAGGTTAAGCTCCATGATGAAGAGGCTGCATTGGTTCTTCTTTCCACTGTTACTTAGGGCTGGACACAAGACTCTCTAGGATGTATACTGGAGTTGCATAAAGCACATATTGAATTCATGAGTAATGATTTTCATAATTCTCTTTCAAGTATTTATAGCATTTAAAATTTGCATAAGCACTGCCATGGATTGCTCCCTTTGGAGGGAATTGGCTTTGGGGTAAACTTAATAAGTTGGTTCAGTGCATCACAATATTGGATTTTATTAAGGGCCCAAGGATAAGTATTCCCATAAATTTGCAACTTACATCTTGGAAACGAAAATAGAGTATAATGTGTGGTGCTGTATCTTGGTTACTTCCTCACTGCTAAGGCAAATTATCCAAGACCCACAGTTTAAAGAAGGAAAGGTTTATTTTAGCTCATAGGTTGTAGAGGTTTCCATCTATAGTCAGCTGGCTTCAAGGCAGGCTAGCACGACAGAGAGTTATAGAAGAAAAGAAACAGTCCATAGCAGGGTAAGCAGGAAGAAGCGGGCAGCAAGCAGCAGCAGTTTGCTATCTTTCCCTTTTATTTAATCCAGGCTACAAGCCTATTGGTTGGCACTACCCACATCCAGGGTGGGTCTTCCCATTATCCACATCCAGAACTATGCGAAACCAATTTAGTTATCACCCTTTTTCCATAACCATACGTCCTAGATCCAGTCACCTATAAAAAGTCCCACATACGAGCACATGAGGCTTTGAAGGGGACATCTGGACACAAGCCATAACACTCTAGTATGTGTTTGATGAGGTCACAATTAGATTTACTCTATGACTAAGTAACTTCTTTTTCCATCAGAATTAATTCTGAAGAAAATAAAAACACTGTGTAAAGTAGAGATGAGAACCATCGCTGACAGAGGGGTGAGCAGGAGGAGCTTCAGAATTGGAATCCAATACTAAACAATTTCCCCTCTCAACGGGATGAAGCCAAACAAACTGAAATGGGGTAAGAAACTTTTGTGAAAAACAAGGTTGGAAAACAGCTTGTTGATAAAAAATACCAAGGAAGTCACTAATGGGTCTAATTGTTTTGCAGTGTTGAATACTGGTTCCTTGAAGAACACCTCTACCATACTTGCTGATAAGGTGAAGGTAAGTTTATTGTTCACAGAGCCAAAGAGGAGGGAGAGAAAAGGCTGGATATTTATGAGGCTTTTGGTCTTGGTCTAAGGTTTAAAACTGGACCAAGATCATGATATGATAGTATGCAAACAGTGGATACAGAAAGGCAAGAGTTTCGTGGTGAGATTTCCAAGTCAGAGTATTAACTGCCACTTGATGCTATCTATTGGAAAGCTGAAAAATTTGATATTAGTAGTTTAAATGGGATTTTCTAAAATGATTAGTGAAGTTATTTGCACCTTTGTTCTTTACAGGCAAGAGTTTCTTGGAATCGTAAAGCCTTGTTGATGAAGTCAGTAGAATAGTAAGATTCTACTGAGAGGTGACTGTACCCCACGTGGGTCTGAATGTTTTCAGATTTCTGTTTTCTTGCTCTACAGCACTTTTCTGTCTTAGGAAAGGAGACCTCTTTGAGGAACCTAGGGTAGATAATGGCTACCTTAGCATAGAATCACAAAAGTCGCCACTGGGAAAGATGTATAGAATCTTTCAATGTACCTGTTCTGATGTGAACAAGATTTATTCATTAACCTCTATTTTACAATGGTTATTGGAACTTAGGAATTTAAATCCCTTCTTTCCTGGATTCCTAATAAAATAAACATAAAGCAATAAACAGGGTGCTGGAGCAAGAAAAGATAGGAAAATGGCAGATGCTACATATACTTGTTTAATTCGCTTGCTTAGGGACTTCAAGAAATATTTGGTAGGGGAAATTATTTGTAGTAGGGTTGGATAACATAAATTTATAAGGTTAGTTATTAATGTGCTTTGCATGCTACAGTAATAGTATAAGCAATATAATATTTCTGATTGGTATGTGGGAAAATGCTATTAAATAGGACAGCTAAAATTCGTTTTGTTTTATTATATGCTTGGTTAAAAATAGCCACTCTCATAATCAGATGAACACTAAACGAGGTGAAGTTGTGATGCAATTTTAAAACATGAAAAATAGTTCTAATAAAATAGTTATTTAATTTGTTTTGTGAAAAATATTGCAATTTGACAAAATGCATTAAAATCTTAACCACGGGGATGGGGATTTAGGTCAAGTGGTAGAGTGCTTGCCTAGCAAGCCAAGGCCCTGAATTCAATCCCCAGCACCCCCAAAAAAGGTTAAGCAGTATTCTAGAAGGGGAGTCAGCATGCTGAAGACCCTCAATAGAATGGAAGACCACCAAATTTTCCTGACCCAGCTGAGAAGACAAGAAAATCACATTAAAATTCTCATAATTACAAGTCTTTGCACAAACACACACCTGACCTACTGGGCTGAGATAATAGCAATTGCATCTTCATTGTTTTGAATGATTTTGGAAGAACTGATGGCCTTGGAGCTTCATGCCTGAGGCACCTTCTCTGGACCCTTATGGGACTCTGCGGCTCCCCCATATACTTCCCTCTGAAGTAATAGCACTGAATCCATATAAATTACTTATATAAATTATAAGTTAAAATGTTTGCAGAGACAAAACCTTTGTGTGTGTGTTTGTGTGTGTGTGTGTGTGTGTGTGTGTATGTATTATGTGGTACAGGAGTTTGAACTGAGAACCTCCACACTAACCTACATTCCCAACTGTTTTAAATTTTTTTTTTTAAGGGAAGAAAGGTTTATTTGGCTTAGTCATAGAGGTTTCAGTCCACAGTCAGCTGGGTCCAAGGCAGGGTGGCAAGGCAAACAGGCAGAAGGCAGCAAGGCAAGCAAGAGGTGCAAGCAGGGGGTTAGCAAGCCTTTTTCAGTCCCTTGTATTTTATTTTATTTTTTAAATTTTTTATTTTTACCAAGAACATGTATTGGTACATTGTATACATAATGATCATAATCAACATGGTTATTTTGTACCTGTACATGATACATCTTGGTTTTCCCCCCTCTTCCCCCCTTCCCCTCCCCTCCCTTCCATTCACCCACCCCTCCCTATTTGCAACAAGTGTAGCTACACTTTACCATTTTTTCC
>PVJO010027611.1:0-19378 GCA_004026905.1 Hystrix cristata
AGAAGGGGAAAAGCAGAAAGGCAACAGGGGAAAGAGAGGGGAAAGGGAAAATATGGAAAATGATGAATGAACCTGATATAAATGGGGGGGAGGGAGGAGAGGGGAGGGGCGGAGGAGAGGGGGAGAACCAAGATGCACCATGTATAGGTACAGAATAAATGTAATGAATGTGACCATTGTATGTAGAATGTACCAATACATGCTCTTGGTTTAAAAAAAAAAAAAGCCCAAATAACTGTGTTTTCCATGTCCATACACCTAACGGTGAGCAAGTAGGAGCTTCCATGTCTTGGCTGTTATTACAGTTTGGATCAAAAATGTCCTCTAGGAGGCTCATGTGTTCAGAGGTGAGGGTTTTTGGAAGGTGATTAGACTAGGGCACGCCACTCTCATCAGTGGTTAGTTCATTGATGAGTTTGCAGCCAAATGTACGGTGAGGAGGTGGAGCATGGTTGGAAGAAGTGGGCTGCTGGAGCTGACTGGGGAGTGTGCGTTCTTGATCCTGACTCTTCCTCTCTCTCTGGCGCTCGTGCTCATTCTTTGTTTCATGGCTGCTGTGAGGTGAGTGTCTTTCCTGTACCATGCTGTTTCTCCCTCGAAGCCTGCCAGTTATGTACTGAAACCTCTAGAACTGTGAGCCAAATTAAACCTTTACTCATCAAAGTTTTGTATGTCAGGTATTTTGTTCCAGCAATGGAAGTAAGACTAATACAGCTATTGTGAACAATGCTGCTGAGATCCTGATTCAGCTCACTACTAGGTATCTAGTCCATACACAGAAGTGAGATTGCCAGGTCATAGAGTAGTTCTATTTTTAATGTTTGGGGAAGTTTCATAATGTTTTCCCTGATGATTGTTCACTTTGCATTGCCACCAACAGAATGCGGAGTTCTCTTTTATCCCTGTCCTCACCAGCGCTTGTAGTTTATTGTGTTGATACTGGTGGTAGCCATCTTGGATTATGTGGGATGTCTCTGGTTTGCATATCTCTGCTTGCTTGCTTGAATTCATTCATTCACTCATTCATTCATTCTTTATCTTGGGTTGGTCTGTGTCTTTCATGTTGTAGGCTTTCCTGGGCTGTCTGTTGGTCAGTGGTTACCCCTTTATAAACTCTTTGTGCATGTATGTGACTGGGATGCTGTTTTTTTTTTTAAGATGATCTTTTTGAGTTCTTCAGATATCCACATATAGAGTTCTTTCCTTCTCTATGTGGCTCTCCAGAGCTAGCTAGAAAAACTAGGAAGCTGTTTATGTTAAATATAAGAAAGTTTTAGCGAGATTTGGTGGTGTATGCCTGTAATCCTAACACTTGAGAGGCTGAGACAGGAGGATTGCTGTGAGTTTGAGGCCAGCCTGGGATACATAGTGAGTTCAAGGTCAGCCTGAATGAGCTACATAGTGACACCCTGTCTCAAAAAAAAAATTAAATTTTAAAAATGTTAGACATTTTCTTGAATGATCATGAAGGTTTTATCTCTTCTGAGATCTCACAAATTATTTCAGTTTTAAGTATTAATATTCTGTTTGTGATTTTTTGGTGTGTGTGTTTTTGTTAGATGAACTGGAAGCAGAGTTGTTCTTCGTATTTTTTTTTTTTAATCGGAAGGGTATGTATTCAGGAACATTATAGTTTCTACTCAAAGTTCACCATGATTTAGAGGTTAAATCTGGTTTAAACTAACAAATTACAGCATGTACTTTCATCTTCTGGTAGAATTGCTAGCCACTTATGTAGCGGAGAACTCCTAAGAGACTCTTCTTTATTCTGATTCTTAATTAGGATGAGATAATGAGTCATTTACTTCCTCCAGATAAACTTATTCGTGAGGAAACCATTTTATATAGAAATAATTTAATGCTTTAAAGCAGTGTAAAATGCAGGTAGATATCACAGAGAAAGTTCAGTTTTCATACAAAATGTGGTGAAGGATATTTTCTCAAAATTGTGTTACTCCTAGTAACTAAGGGTCTTATAATGGGATGAGAAATGCATTTAGCCTTATGGTTTAATAAAATGGACCAATTTGTTTCAGAACTACCAAAACTAATAAAATAAAAGGGCTTGTACCTTAATTTTCATTAGAGTGATTGTGTTACTGCATTAAACAAAAGAAAACTAGTAGGTTATGAAGAGTTCCTTTGCTTACTGTAGGCTTAATTTTAAGGTAAACTGTGAATTATTCTAATTAGATGTTTAGTGTTAAATGTTACTTTCATAAATTTATGACTCTTAGTTTTAGCATTTGGTTACCTTGTACCATCTGGTGGCACTGTAGTTTGTAGGAAGAAAGCTGAACTGGGAACAAGCTGAACTATTAAACTGCTAGTTAGCTGTGTGACCATATGTAAGTTTCTTAACTTTTCTGCTTTATTTTATTTCTTAATTTTTATTAGTACATGTTTGTAATAATTAATGATTACATTCATCCTTGGGAGGTGGTCCATGTACAAATACATCTTTATACCCCCCCCACCTCCCTCCTCTCTGCATCTCGTGGTCCTCTTCCTGCTTATAAAAGATCCATATCCCTGTTTCCTATTATCTTTTATTTTCCTTTCTAATTTATATATTATTTGGCATAAGAGCTGTCTATAACCTGATTCTTTATATTCCCAAAATTTGTAATACAACCTTGTCATATGGCAAGTGGTCTTTTTCAGTTGATAAATGAGTAACACAAACATTCTATGTAGGTGCGTATTGATAGACATACATTGTGAAAAATATATAGCCAAATATGTGGTCAAAAATTTGGGTGTTGTCATGAAAAATGAAAGTTTGCCACCACTCCCACTCAGAACAGATTAAAAGGCAACAGAAACCTACACTGGCAGTAGCCAAGTATTTTCACACCTGTCAGTATGCACGTATCATTATGCACGTGTAAATCAGTATCCTGGGGACTATTTAGTACCATACACTTTCCCTCTTAATCTTAGAAATTATTTTATGTAAACATATTCCTGAACATATTTATTTCTAGTCAATGTCTAGTATCTATCGTTTATAAATAAAAATGTATATTTTAGTTCTTTATACTTTTTCCTAAATCTTAATTTTTCCCTCTGCATATTTGAATTAGGAAAATAATTTTAAAAATCTATGCATAGGAAAATATTTTAAAGTAATAAAGCAAATCTTAACAGTGTTCATAGTCAGTGGTGAATTTGAAGTGTTTTTTTCTTTGAGCTTTTGTATGTATTTCATGTTTTTAATAATTGACATTTTATTGGGAAAATCCATTTTAATAAAAAAAGTACCACGCTATTATGAAGTAATTATCAATCACTTATTTAATTGAATTATAAAACCATAGGCTTTATTGACTGTTAAATCATACCTCATTAAAATATTTTATTATTATTTTTCTCAGTCTCTTTATTCTTTTAATTGAAGTATTATTTACATGTAATAAAATGCACAGATTTTAACTGTATCATTTGATTAGTTTTTACCCACTGCAGTTAAAATATAAAACATTCCAATAATCTCATAAAATTCCTCAGGTCTCTTTTAAATCAATCCCTCCCTTTTGCCCGGGCAGCCACTGATCTGGCATCTGTCACTGTGGATTAATTTCTTCTGTTTGGAACATGATGTATGTGGAATCCCACTCTGTGGACTCTTTTATGTCTGACTACTCCCTTATAGCTTATGTTATTATTCATATATCTTTATTGATATTTTAACATCTGCCTTTGTCTTCTTTTCCTTAATTTTTAAATAACTGGCCCCAAATCACACAGCTGGAAAGGGCCAGAACCTGGGCCTTGGGTTTGTGAGACCCTCTCCTGGACCGTGTACGTAGTGCCTTTCAGACTTAGCAGAGAATTTGTCAGGAGGGTGTCAGACTGTGTGTGGAAACACCTTAAACGTCATACTCAGGAATTTGTATTTTATTCCTTAGACCTTGGTTAAATAACGCTTCTGTTGGCAAAGAATTCAGTTCTCAAAAGCATTCGAAAAAATTTGGCTTCTGTTCACAAACTCCACATCAGGTGACCAACACAACCATGGCCACCTTCCCCACACAAACACAACCACAACCATCTTTCCCAAAACAGTAAAACGAATTAAGTTTGTGAGCTGAGGCACCACTGTGTGTCCGTTCTGCCCTAGAGCACCGTGGTACTTCGGGGTCGGGAAGGACAACAAGCTGCACCCTCGCCCCGCCCCGCCCCATCCTGTTTTCTTTTGGCAGATATCCACTGAGCAGCTACCTTGAGTCAGATACTATTCCACACAGCTGGCCCACTCTGAGCCTGCCTGTGGGAGAATCTGTGGACCAACTTGACTTTAGACCTTGACCTTTTGAGTCGTTTTCTCTCTGCAGAAAAGTCTGTTGGTCTCCTGCCTCCAGGCCGACTGCCTGGCTGCCAGCAGGTGGGTGCTGAGTTGGGGCGTACGTGCCTGAAACCGCATTATCACTGCTATGCTTCTGGCCCAGAGTCCTGGCCGCAGCTGGCCTGGAGCCTCTGCCCCAGAGTCACCTGGAGGTTACCCAGCTGGAGAGGGCAGGGTCTTGGTTGGGCCTGCAAGGAAGCAGCCAGATAATGATTGTTAACCTCTTTCACTCCATCCTCCTTGTTTTTATTCCCTTTATTCCTTTCTTTCTGGGGTAACTTGGGTTGCCAGGCTCTGAATTCCCCTTAGAGGGTTTTTGCATGGTGAACTACATTGGTTGTTTCCCTCATTACCATATTTGGAGTTCAATTTCTTAGGTTGGCTGTAATAGGACACTAGAACATGTTATAGGCATTTTTGTTCTCTTATGTTCCCTTTAAAATACCCCCCCCACCATTATGGCTTGTGTCTAGAGGTCCCCCAAAGACTCTTGTGGTCGTAGGTGGGGCTTTTTCAGAAGTAGGTGGATCTAGAGTGTATGACTGATTCATAGTGCAATGCCAGGATTAAGGGTGCTGGGATTAAGGGTGGGTGACTACTAAAACAGTCTGCTGATTGTTTTGACACCTGCCCTAAGCCTGATAGCCTAGATAGAATATAAAAGGGGCAGAAAGAAGCTTCTGAGGTTCCTTGCTTTGCTACCTTCTGCCTCCCGTGAGCTGTTTTCTCTTCTGCGATGCCTGTCTGTCATGCCGTCCTGCCTTGGAGGACTATGAACTGAGCCTCTACAAACTGTGAGCCAAATAAACCTTTCCTCCTATAACTTTTAGTATCCAATATTTTGTTTTAGAAATGAGAAAAGTAACTGAAAGCACACCACCACACTTTTTAAAAAAATCATTCTGGTTGTGAACCTCTTTTCATTACTTTTGCCTTTTCATTAACTTTCTTTGTTAATTCTGAGGCAGGTTCAGAAATAGTGGATGTTTGTATTTTCTGTATTCTCATTGATTAGATGTTTGTGTTTTCTGTATTCTCATTTTATTCTCAATGTCATTTTGATTCCAACTATCTTCCTATTGCCCTATCAACAAATTCTTCTTCATTCCACACGAGTCTGCCGTTACCTGGAAAGGTTGTTAGTGCCAAACTGTGAGGTACTTTGGATGTCATGCTGAGGAAGGTGCATTTTATTTCTTGAAATGTGAGAACTGGTGATATCCACATGGCCTTCTTATGTCTGTCTCCTTGACATGTCTCCTTCCAAGACTTAGAACACAGATGTTTAAGACACTCTCTACCTTACCCAGATGGACTCATGTTTAGAAGGAGAGTCAAAAATTGACTCAGCACATATCAAGAGGGATTTCTGGGCTTCTAAGGAATATGAAAAGAGACACAAAAAAGCGTGTGTATACTGCCATGTGATTTTTATGGTTGTAGGCACAAAAGACAGAAGGATCAACTTGAGAGGTTTTTATTGGGTTCTTTTTCCTTTTCTTGCCCATCTCCCAAATTATTATCATCTGCTGTAAGCTGCTTCAATACACTCATTGGTTCAGCTCAGCTCAGCTAGTAAGAAATGGCTTCTGGTTCTATGTCTCCTTTGTTGAATATTCCCTATCACCATTACGCAGACAAGAAAACACTGGGGAGAGGTTTCCTAGCAGCTCCTTGGAGGTAGCCTGGAATATCCTCCCACTTCGATTTACCAAGAAGATGGAATGTGACTGAAGACATTATCCACTTGAGGCTTAGGTTGTAGGAGTTCTTCAAGTGATGGGGGGAGGCAGAGAGAGAGACAGAGTATCCGGTTATCTGGTTTAAAAGAATTACTTGAACATTTCTTTGGAATTTTTGTGGGGAAATGAGAGCAGACCTGTTGGGGCCTTGTGTCCACTCCTGGAGTGTCCAAAGAGGCTTTCTGCAGGAGCATTGGCTGGCCCAGCAGAGTCCATGCCAGATTTGCACACCCACAGGGAAGGATTGCTGCTCAGCAGACTGAGGGACTTGCCTAACTCACTTAGATCGGGGGTTCATCTCATTCGTTTTGCACCCTTGGCACCTGGTATAATTCACATCATGTAATAGGTGCTCAGTAAAGGATTGTAGAATGAATGACTAAATAAGGCAGTTGTCACCATGGCCATCAGCCACATCAAGGTGAGTTGTGGGAATACATGACAGCAGGAAGAGTTATTGGGTACCTTTCACGGCTCACCAACTCACTGCATACAGGATCCAAATCAGGGACTGAAGAGTGCCCATTCTAGGGTGATGAATGACAGCTGAAATTTGATCTCAGCCAGGGGTGGAGAGTATAGAGTGGAAGGCACACATGTTGTCTCCTGGAGGAAGTTGCAGCTCAACTGCAAACAAGCATGATGACACGGCTTCCAGCTTTTCAGATTTTAGCAAAATGCTGAATAGTAGCATGGAATACCCTTATTTTAAAATTCAGATTTATAATACTTTGAGGTACACATAAAGCATACATATGGCTCAGATTTGGTCGGTGGGCTTCGCATTGGCTTCTCTACTAGTCTAAATAAGAACAGGCCTGGGGCCGGCAGGAAAACGAATCCTGCAACAAGATGAAGGAGGAGGAATCTGGAAGCTAGAAGAGACCAGTGAATCTGAATCTAAAAGAGAATATTTTTAAGAACTCTGGGCAGGGTTGATAGATATCTGCTATGATATATACTACTTAGAAATTAAGAAAATGAAGAGCACAGTGAAGCTTCTGTGAATGTGGGAAGAATGCACATTAACATTACGCAGATATTTTTGTGCTGGCATGTATATGGTCTGTACTGTAATTTAAGTGTCATTTGGATTGGACTTGTTCTTTAAATTTATCTTGAAGCTGTGTCAAGAGAAGAGTTCACGTTCGTATAAATTCACCATTTTGAAAACCATCATTCACGCATCTATAATAAAATACTTTAAAAGATTATTTATCTTGTTCCCCAAAGAATTTATATGAATCTATAAAGGAATCAGTATTCTTCTGTCTTCACCGTGATAGGACAGACCTTAGGCTTATCTCACAGGTGGAAGTCCTGACAGTAGATCTTGTTCCAGGAGGCTTATTTTACTGGAAGGAAGCCCAGTTACAATCCTTGTGTTAATTCCTGTCATGGTAACGGCTAACGAACAGACTTCACAAGTCTCTCAAACATGCGACACCATCATTTGCATTTGCTACACTGTCTTCTCCAGGTGACATGTGCACTGTAAGTCAGAATTAAAGTACACCCTTGAGCACTGGAGATCTAAGGCATTGGACTAGTAGAGTATGTTTCCATTTTTAGTTAATTGTTGAAAGTTTATAGTTAATTGTAAGTTTTTCTAATAGTACTTTGTGAAAATTAAAAATTTAGTAGAACAAAATCCATTTACTAAATCCCTTCCATGTACTTCCATATGCTTGAAGCTTTACAGATGATTTGTTGTTATTGCTTTGCTAAAGAGAGAGTTATGTAAGTAATATGCTAAGGACAGAGTAATGTAAACCATACACTGATCGTTCTGTGTACTTCCATGTCTTCATGCCTTTTCTCATATGTTTGCCTCTTCCTGGAATGGCCCATCCATTCCCAGCCTCTCCTTTGGTAATGAATGCCTTCTTTTGTATCAAGAACAATTTAAAATGTCAAGCATTTATGGAGATCCCAACAGTTATCATATTTTTGGTATTTGTTGTTCTCTTCCAAAAGATTGAACTTCTTAAGGTCTATATCATTAATTTCTGCATGTAGGAGCTTTTCAACAAATGATTGTTGAATTAGGTTAAATCCATCCAATAAGACCGTATCACCCCAGTGCATGACTTAGGCAAATAAACTATTACCCCAGTGTGTTGTTAAGGAGCCATTAAGTTTAAAAATTTCAAAAACTAAATGTCCTGGTATGTTGTCATTATATAATGCAAGTGAGGAACAAAGATAAGAATCTTCAGAAGAAAAGGTACTAGATATGTACTTAAGGCTTTGTAAACTAATTGCTTAAATATTCAACACTATCTCATTGTATTTTAAGATACTTTAAAAAGTCAATATTGGCTAAGAAGTTGGAGATAGCATGAACTGTACAATGTTCATTCAGGATGGTAGAGATTTTTCTTAATCTGCTGATTTCTCATTATAACGTAGTGTGCTATTGCATAGTTTAGATACAGCATGAAGAAAATCATGCAGCTGACATCAAACAACTCTGGCAGTTTCACATGTGACAATTTAGAACATGACTATTGTCAGCACCACTAATGTTAGAAGGGTGATCCAGCGTATCCCAAAGATCCTTTTCCACTAGTGCATTGTAGAGGTTTTGAGCATGGCCCCCTGATTTTATACAGGTCTGTTCAGCCTGCATGGCGTCTTCTCCCAGTCCTGGCAGAGACCTCGCTCTCTGAGAAAGGGACCCACTGAACAGGAGCCTGAGTGGAAGATGCCTTAGTCAGCGCAGAGCTTACGGCCGTGCCTGCATAGAGCAGGCCAGCAGTTAGTGCTTATGCAATATTGCTTGATTAAAATAGTACTGATAGGGGCCAGGGATTTAGCTCAGTGATTAGAGTGCTTGCCTTGCAAGCACAAGGCCCTGAGTTCGATCCCTGGCACCACAAAAAAAAAAAAAATAGTACTGATATTTTCATTAATAAAGTCACTTGGCCATATTTAAAATATAAGATACTTTAATTTATGAAAATATCTTACAGTGGCTATTGGCCATATCCTCCCATGCCATTGTTTCTCTGAGCCACTCTCAGGATTTGTGGTAATATTAGTTTTATTCTTAGATTACTAAGACCTTCAGAGAAGACATGGAGCTCTAAAAGGGGCCTCTTTTCAAACCTGAGTGGAGAAATGAGAAAAAAACATCAAAGACAAAGGCTTCTAAGAAGGAAGGTACAAATTGATTTACTCTCACTTCAAAAGCTTGCACAAAAGGGGGACCAGAAAACAGTAGGAGATCAGACCTTGCCAGAGTCCTCCTCCAGTCCCTCATTCAACCACGTCACTGCCCAAGGCCAGGAGCCTCTTCACAGGGTTACCTTTACAGCAAGGCTGGGTGGGGGTTCTCCTCTCTGTGCTGGGACAAGCTCAGAAATAATTCCTTTTTGTGTTTCGTTTCCTGCCAACGTGTGTTGAATATATATCCAAGCTAAATGAACTTATGCTTCATTTTTATTTTAGTTTTGGAAGTTGACAAACTAATTCTTCTACCTCTAGTAAGAAAACTGAGATGCTACCATCGAATTGTCATCCAAATGGCACTTACATAGGACTTGACCTTTTGAAAGCATGGATCCCTTTGTCCTTAGCTTCCCTGTTTTGCTCCACACATTTAACTTCCCTTCTGTGAACATGATCATTATCTGTTGTGATGTGACGGTGGAGTCACAAGGTCAGACCTCTTCTCAATAGGGGCATGATTCCTACCACAGAGATGGCTCTCAGATCTGTGAGGTTGACCAAAATGGTCCTTGATGGGAGAGCGTAACTTGCTTTCTCATGGTCCGCTGTTGGCTAGAGATAGCCTTTCAGGGGCCACTTACGATAGAAGATAACAAAGCTGACAGCCACCTACAGGCAGGACTGGAGACCTACATGCCACTTTCTGGAAGTTTGGACTCATCTTCAGTGTATATCCATGCAAGCAGAGCACCGAGTTGGGCACTGCTGTATTGCATTTGTGGACATGGGCAGGAGTTCTATGGACTTCACTTTTGTTGTGTTCTGTACAAAAGAATGATCGTTTGACAGCATTTAATGAACAGTAGCTTCTAAATTACTTTTAAATGTTTGTTTGTTGGGTAGCCGGTAATGAAAATACCAACAGCAATCTGACTTCTTTATACCAACTTCTTGTTTTTCTCATTAAAATGGGCCTTATTTTGATTTTGAAAAATGATCTTTTCTTTACTCATTATTATCACTGGCTGTCTGTGCTACTGCTTAACTTGTTTAATTCTTTCCTTAGCCATAACAATTGGATAGATTTTGTATTTGAATTATTTTCCTCATAAATAGTGTTACCCTTGGCTAAAGCATTTCTCTTTAGTAGATGCTTTTGACTATCTGGCCTTTATAGCATCAATTTCATTTTTAAATGCCTGTGGAGACATGCTCGACTGCTTATAAATTTTCTAGTATAGTTCTGTAAGGATTCTTCACTTTCTAAAGACCATATGTATTCATCCTGGTTCTCAACACTTTATAACTGCCAAAATAATTTAAAAGATATTTTTCCTGTACAACTGAATTTAGAGAAGAAAACATTTTGTCAGACAAAGCAGTGTAGGAAGTGGTGTGAATCAAGCAGCTCTAGGTCTCCAGCACCCTCAGTGGCCGCGTGGGGCTTGCAGAGAGCACTGGGAGTCTGACAATGTGGGCGGAGTCCTGAACATGCCTCATCATTACCTGTTTCTTGCCTTCTGTCTCTTCACTTGGAAAATGAAGTGCTGATCTAATGATGGTCCACGCTGGCATTATATTACAAAGGCCATTGATTGTAGTTTTTAATTTCTCAAAGTTCAACACTGACAACTCATCTGGCCTTAGTATTCCTCTTTGTATCAAAGCAGTTCATGGATTGCATTCTGAAGAGTTCAGAGAAACTAGCATGTGCTATACAGCAGTTAGCAATCATAAAATTTCAATGGCTTAAAACATTTCATGATCATGGTAGACTATCTGGTGTTTCTTGGGCAGAAGATTTCTATTCATTGGAGTTCCTCAAAGGACCAGGGCTGATTGGGCAGCCACTGTCTAAAATGTTCCTGACAGCTGTCAGAGTCCTAGAAGTGTGGTGGAGATGCTTGTCTCTCTCTGGCTGCTAAAGCTTCTGCCTGTGTTTCATTGGCCACAGCAAATGACATACCTGATTCCGAGGGAGGGGAGTTCGGTTCTGCCAGGTCCATGAGGGGAGCTGGATTTCTTGATATGCAGCAGAATTGAAAGGACATCTTCTGGCTGATGCCAACTTTAGGAGAATTTTAATTGATGGTTAACAGAATTTTGTTTGGTCTACTTCTATATCCATTCAGAATGAGATTGGTAGCTGATGTCGTAGCTATTAGAGATGAGCAGGAAAACAGAAACCAGAGAAGTATTATGGGATTCATGAGGGGTTAAAAAATTAGGAATGGGATATCAAATAAACACTTTCGCAGAATGTCAAATGGCCTCTTGTGCATGGCCAAGTTTGGACCAAGATGGTAGCACAAATTTGAGGAAAAGAAAAGCATCCCTCTGTCGGTGCCTGTGTCCTTGTGGTCTCTGACTGGCTCCACAAGCTGCAGTGGGCACAGGGTGTTGGTATTATTTGGGGCAGCTAAAACAAGATGGCATTTCTGAGATTTCTGGCTGCTGCTTCATTGGGAAGGGCAAGTAGGTGAGATCTTAAAATAGTACTAAGATCAGAAGAGGGAAAAGTAAATTTCTATCTAGCATGTAGCTTTTGTTCTGTGTGTTTCAGTTTCCTTCTTTGGAATTACTATAGATTGAGTGTATAAAGTGAAGAATACCTAAATTAGTATAAGCTAGATATTTAAAGATTTTAATGACTCACTGATAGTCTTATTTTGACATTTTTGTTATGAAATCACTGTACACAATTTGACAAATCATTTTAAATTCTCCATGATGCCACTTAAAAACCATTTGATGCCTTTGGTGTTGTTTAAATTGCTCAGCCCTCTAATTCCCTGTGTCCTTGTGGCAAATGAAGAGCACCGTTCACCTCACAGGAGTTGTATATTAATGCCATTTAAAAAAATAGTGTAAGACTCTTTAAGATAAATATCCCATAAAGCATAAACACTTGTTTTTCATTCAAAGTATACATGGCATTGTACTAGGTAGTGGAAGGTGGGGCACAGAAGAACCACACACTAAGTGGGAAGAATGCGAAGAATTCAGAGAAGAAGAGGCTATGGGGGCTGCTCTGGACCTTCCCCCAGTCTTGCCTGTGAAAGGCCCTCAGTTCACAGCTGACTCTTTCTTCATCCTGCAGCTGTCTGTTGCATAGGCAGTGAAATCTAGAAATCTAAAATGTTAGTGCATTTTGAGTTGTGTTTATCTTTTCTTGGCCTCAGTCTTAGTTTACCTACCTCTTAAGAGATTGTAGAGTGAACAGTATGATAGTGCCCATTTTGCTGGCATTTAAAACCCATTTTCTCAACAAGTGGATAATATCATAAATATAAATATTAGATATTTGAAGTCATCTATCCATTGCTCTTTGATTTAACGAATTGTTAGAGAGGAAAATATCTGAAAATCTTGAGGATCTTGAGATTATAAATGTAGCTCCTAATTAAGTAACATAACCTTTTACTTATAGGGTGCGTGACTGTCTCTTCTTAGAGTTTTAGATAATTTTTATATGACTTAACCTTAATGTTTCAAAATTATGCTTAATAGTAGGTTTAGCAATTAATATTAAATGCAAAATATTAATATTGTACTCTAAGTGCTTTTATAACCAACTATTAAAGATTAGATGAAATTATAATATAAGTCATAATTATAATTGACTTGGATAAAAATATGGATTGCAAAGGTCAGAGTAAGTTATGTGGTAAATATAAATTATTTTTGACAATATAATTGAAATTCTTATCTTGGGCAAAGAGCATATGTAGGTAATAGATTGAGCTTTGTGGCCAGTGAAGTATAACCATATATGCTAGCTAGCTACTGTTAGGATTAGTATAACACATGCTTAACTGTAGTTGTAATGGCATTTTTTTACATATTACTTTTAATCAATGAATACTAAATTGACAGATAATAGCATGAGGATTCTGTTTAGATTCTTGGCATTTAAAAAATTCCCCACTGATGCATTTAGGGTCCTGACTACCAGTACAGGTCTGTGTACTAAATACTTGGTCCTCAGAATAATGCTGGTGGGAGTTGGTGGGACCTTTGACAGGTGGGACTTAGAGGTGCTCAGGTCACTGGGGGAACAGGGGGCACCTCCTAAAAAGGCTTTATTCTATCTTTTTGCTGCTTGGCTCATGATGTGAGTTGGTTTGTTGTGACACATATTTCTGCTATGATGCTTTGTCTTCCCACAGGCACAAAACTATAGACTAATCAATTGTGGGCTGGAAGCTCCAAAATTGTGAGCCTTTTTCTCTTTATAAGCTAATTATCTCGTCTTTTGTTATAGTAACATGAAGCTGACTAGCACACTTGTACCTGAAGAAAACTGCCCTGGTCCATGACCTTGACCCTTCATCTTAACTGACATTTTGGGACCCACTCACCTTATGTGTTTCTTACATATTTCTTACCTTTCTGAGTAGAATTATGGATGTTCTAAGCAAAGGAAGAATGAGAAACCAAGAATATAAGCAGATACACATCTGCATTCCCTTAACACACAGGTTCACTTCACTCATAGAAATGGATGTTTCCGTGGCTCTACTTTCCTTTTCTCCTGGTCGTCTCCTTCTCAGAACCTTCTTGTATCATGTTGATCCACATACTCTTGGAGACTTTATTGAGAACATAGCCAATTTCTCCCACCATGCTTTCCCTTTTATTCTTTCAAACACATCTTTTATTGTTTCTGAAGTACAAATAGAAAAATAAATCCATTGCATCTTCTCCCAAATTTGTGAAAAATTCATGAAAAATGTGAGGCAACCACATTACTGTGTACTATAAATTTCTTACAATTAAGTCAATGTGAATTAGCAGGGAAATGATCAATTGAATAAATCAGGCATTCAAGTGTATATGAAGATATAATACATGGTTAAAAATCGGTTCAGGAAAAATGATTTATTTAATGTGTGTTATTGACATAATTGACCACATATCTGGAATACACTGTACACAAAATTAACTACTAATAAATTATTCTAAATGTTCTAAAAGTATATGTGTAGTGGAGGTGGGATTTGAACTTAGTTCTATCTTACTCTAAAATTATTCTGCTACGTTTCTGGGTGTTCTGTTTCATATTTGAGACAGAGTCTGTCTATCTAATCCAGACTAGCCTTGAACCCATTATATAGCTCATTTTGGCCTTCAGCTTGTGATTCTCCTGCCTCATTCTCACAAGCGTTGGGATTATAGGTGAGAGCCACCATGCCCAGCTATGCTTCATTTTAAATATTAATATTTGCTGCCAGATTTCATTCCTGAAAGGAGAGTAGAGAGAAACACTTTCTATTGCTAACGTTTGTTGTTTTATTTTTATTTTTTATTTCTTATCATGTAAACAATGCTGTGGTGAATATCCTTGTGTCTGCAATAATAAATAAATACAAGATTGTTTTCTTTTGAATGAGGTACTAAAGATTAAAAATCTGGGTCTAAATTCATTCACTTTTTTTTTTTTTGAGACAGGGTCTCACTGTGTAGTTCAGGCTGACCTTGAATTCAGTATGTAGCACAGGCTGGCCTTGGACTCGTGATCATCCTCCTGCCTCAGCCTCCCAAGTACTAGAATTGTGGGTGATTGCCACCATGCCTAGCTCCAGTCACATTTTTTTAAAGACCTTTGAAATGAACTTCCAAATTGCTCTTCAGAAAAGTGGTGCCAATTTAGTGATTATGCTCTCTTGAATTTTATATCAATAGCTTTCTCTTCAGAAATTCCATGCCAATTTAGTAATTTTATTCTTTTGTTGTATTTAATACCTCACTATTTTTGTCTTCAGAACAGATACAGAGAATTGTTATAGAGAAGTCCTGTATCTGCCATCTGCCTTGTTTATTGACAAGTTTCAAGTCACAGTCCATGTGTCCCATAATGACAGGGATGTGTTCTGAGCGATGTATTGTTTGGTGATTTGTTGTGCAGATATCCTGGAGTGACTTACACAAACATGGACAATGTGGGTCAGTCACAGGCATAGCCTCTCGCTGCATTCAGAGAATGGTGGACGGGCATGAGGTGTTAAGGGCAGTTTGGGTTTAATACGACATACTGTGGTATGTTAAACTGCTTTGAAAATAAGTACCTCTCTCATTAGCCAGAGACGTATTATGGTGCAGCCGCGTGGAAATGCTAAGGTAGGGTTTTACCTCCTGGGGTGCTGAGATGCTGCGCCTCCCCTGCCCTCAGAGAGCTGCTTCCCTCCCTCGCAAGAGCGTGCTCTTCCGTGACTGTGGGCACTCTCCATTTTCTGTTCCATGGACGGTTAGCACATGTCCAAACTGGCGGAACTGTGTACTGTGTTGTGGTTTACTCCTATCTTTAGTTATCTTTCATGCATACAATTTTTTGCTAGAAACTAGAATTTATTGAATTCATTTTGGAGTCTGTGATATGCGATATCTGAGTCCTAGTCTTCGTGTGAGGGTGTGAGGCTGTGGGGAAGGCACCACAGGGTTGATGCAGTATTTACCTTTATTGCACATCGTTTTTGTACCTTTCTCTGTAACCAACATGACATAATATTAATGTGATAACGTCAGACCAATTTGATGTGTATATAACTCCTTGTGCATTGTTGTTTTATTTAATTTTTTTAGAATAGCAGAATGTGCTAAATATTCTCCCTTGTCTCAGGAGAAAATGAAAGTAAGTTCTTTTCAGAGCAGAGTTTTATGTCTTACAGTATTCAGTGTGAAATAAGATAGAGATGTGTCATGAATCATTGCACACACTGGACTGAATTTAGTGTGTTTGCATCCTGTGATCAGAGTTCTCTGTTCTCTGTGAAGTGAAGATTTTGCTTTGTTTTTCCTTTTTGGAATAGACTTGGAAAACTGGACTATAAATAAGCTGAAAATTATCACAGGGATTTTTAAGTTGGTCATGAACAATACTGCTTTTGTATCTTTCTGTAAATGGATTCCTTAAAGCAGATAGAGGCACTCTTCTTTACTATTTCCCTTTTACTTGCTGTATATTAACTAATATATAAACAGAAATCTGAATCATGATTGTTTTTTGTTATGCATAGGCCAACTCTTTCCTCAAGTCAAAATTCACCCAGAAGAGGAACCATCTAATTTTGGTGCATGCAACAATATGATAAAACAATGTAGCTTAGTTTACAGTCTCCTTAAAACAGCACATAGAAATATTTGTATCTGAAATATGTTTGTAGATATCACCACAGTTATAACAATAATGATATTTGTAAGGTCAATGTGAACTTGTAGTTTTATATATAAATATATATCCATATGCATAGCAATATATTTACATATGTACATCTGCATGTATGAAAAAAATATATATGTGTAACATATAAAGATAAATGTTACATTAAATATAAATGATTTATTAAAGAGGCTGCAAATTATAGGTATTTTGTGGCATTTAAGTGAACCTACAGTATTTAAGTGCCTAGAATTTACTTTACATTTTAATTATTTCCATTTACTTCTGTTTACTCAATGTAGTCTTCAAGTGAATTAATACGCTTAAAATCAGCATATTTTGGCAGGAGTAAGAATTATAGGTGTTGTACAAATCATCAAGGACTCCATCAGAGCAGTTCTGATGACCACTTGGCCAAAGTTTGTACTCTATATTCTCTTCACCTTCAGCTTCTCCTTGGTTATTGCTGGACACATATTCATTATTCCTTCTCTGGTTGTATTGGAATATTGTTCATTGAAATAGTCCTTTATCCATCATTATTTTAATTCTTCTCTATCTATAGTACTACTCGTTGGATTTCTACTAAAATTGAACTTTTGAACATGTAGAAAATGCCTGGAAATTTTTTGTGCTAATTATATACACTTGACAGATGTGTTCAGAAATTTTCTTGTAGTCATTAACATAGGAAGCGAAATTTGAAGTGCTTTTTGTGATATTAATATTATTACTACTATGACAAGTGATGGTTTGAAAAAGAACATATTTCTTACAAGAACTCTAGTCGTATCTCCTATTTTCATGTTTTGCTATTTCTAGGAAATATGTTACTCTATTAAGATTAATAATTTTTTGCAGTATTGTTTGGGAGCCTTAAAATTAGTGTATTAGCTTACTTTAAACCATTTTCATTCTTGATTTTTAAAAGAAAGCAACATTAAAATAGATCATATAATAGTACTGAGCTTTTGATAATAATTTTTAGCAGTATAGTTAAAAGAATAGCCTACTAAAGGACCTAACCCACTTGCAGATTGTACAAACTAATCTTTAAAATCTTTCTCCTTTTTGTTCTTTTGTGTTTTGTTTATTGTAATAGTTGCTTGCCAGGAGTAGATGTTTTTCAGGAGTTACAACCTGGCCAAAAGTTAAGGGTGTGGAGGGGAGGGAAAACACGTCTGTGTTTGTAATGCAATATGTATTAATATAGGTCATATTACTTTAATATATCACTACCTGATGGGTTTGTGAATTATTTAAAATGAGCATCTGGGTGCTATTTTGTGGTATTTGAAATAAAATGAATTTTTAATGATCATAAGTAATACGATGTGCCAAGATTATCCTAGTAAAGTTTTCAGATCCAAATGGGGACTCTTTCAGCAGCAGTGTGTTTCCTTGTTGCATGGGTCATGGAAACAAGGTTGGGCACAACCTTTAAATTGGGCTATATATGTATAACATGCATTGTTAATTTTTCAGTCAGTTAAGCTTCCACCTTGCTTGCGTGTGTCTTCAGATATTTTGTTTTGTTTTGGAATCAAAACTAGCAAAAATAATACCAGAGTATCAATTTGTCAATAATAATATCAATAATATCAATTTGTCTGACTTCACTTTCGCCCTAAATTTAGTTTCATACAACAGAGAACTTTTAAAGTTTTTTTACTGAAAACTTTGCTTACAGAAATTATTTAAACTTAGAAGCTGAGTTATGTTTTCAAACTTTTAAAAACTCTTAATTTCTGGAAACGCAGTAGTAATCATGTGGCGTGAGTCACGTGGGTTCGACTGAGGCGCAACTCCTAAGGGTAGTGCTCCTCCGAAGACCCAGGTCACCTCCCTTTGTCCCCATGGCTGCAGGGAGTTCGAGTATTGGGCCCTCAGTACAGGTTTTTGTGTGATGCTCACTCAGGTACACCTTTTTCCAGATGCAAACAGATTTTTACTTACCTCTTTTCTTCTCTCTTCTAGGCTGACATAGTCTAAATGGAAGGCAAAATTTGCTAATATGTTAGTTTATGGTACATCGCTTTTTGATTTGAAAGTTATTTTTATTTTAATGGACCACATTTTAATGGACCGCTTCTGTCGATTTGATTCTGTTTTAGAGCTAGACTGTCCACAGAATATGATCTTACCTTATTTGTTGCCGTGAATCATAGTGAGCCATTTATTTCAGCTGTCATACAGTTTGCTAATTAGGTCATTTGAGGGGTTAAGAGATATGAAAGACTTTGAAATAATCATTACCTTCTCAGAACAAAGCAGCATCTGCCAAGTGCTGTTGCCTAGTCATTCTATTCTGATGTCTCACGGAAGAAGTGGAAGATAGGTTAGAATCTTATTGTTGCCTTCATCACCTCCTTCACTTTGTCTGAAGATTGTTAAAGGATATTTAAATAATTTAAGGGGTGATAAGGTATATATTTCTGTTTTGCTCATTAAAGATTTTTTTATCATTAAAGTAAAACCTGTTATAGAACATTTGGAAAATTCAGGGAAATATAAAATGAGAAAATTTAAAAGTAACCTAGGTCTTATTGTCTAGAAGTATAATTACTCGATGGATTTGGTTTTGGCCTTTTCACTTTTTTTTCATAAAATTTAATTTGGCTTTATATTGGGCAACAATAGCTGACATTTTCTGAGTGCTCACTTTATAAAAGGAAGCCAAAAAAAAGAGAGATAGTATTCAAAAGAGAGGAGAACTAGATAGGGAAAAGGGGGATAAAGAAGAAGGTTAAAAGAATAGTAAGATGAAAGGGGAAAAAATGGTAAAGTGTAACTACACTTGTTGCAAATAGGGAGGGGTGGGTGAATGGAAGGGAGGGGAGGGGAAGGGGGGAAGAGGGGGGAAAACCAAGATGTATCATGTACAGGTACAAAATAACCATGTTGATTATGATCATTATGTATACAATGTACCATTACATGTTCTTGGTAAAAATA
>PVJO010027612.1:0-19366 GCA_004026905.1 Hystrix cristata
GTTTCTCTGATATGAGAAACCATAACTGTAAATAAGGACAAAGAGATGTAATAGATATTATATAAAAGGAGGATGGTGCGCAGAGGAGAGGAGTACTAGAAAGAAAGAAGGGGAAAAGCAGAAAGGCAACAGGGGAAAGAGAGGGGAAAGGGAAAATATGGAAAATGATGAATGAACCTGCTGTAAATAGGGAGGGAGGGAGCAGAGGGGAGGGGCGGGGGAGAGGGGGGAGAACCAAGATACATCATGTATAGGTACAGAATAAATGTAATGAATGTGACCATTGTACGTAGAATGTACCAATACATGTTCTTGGTTTGAAATAAAAAAAAAAGAAATATGTACAACTGAATATTATTATAATTTTCAGAGAATTCATTTTAAATCAATGTGGAACACTGTAAGCCTGTTTCTCTGGGTGAACATTTTTATCTGAATTCTTGGTAAATCTATCTTAAAGCCACAAAAGGAAATCAACTATGTTAATGGTTATGGTTAAATAATAATCTTATGACATGACAGGAAATGTACAATAAATATCAATTTCCTCGTGGGCAGTTGTAAACATATGTTCAGTTAATGTATTTTGTAAAATGAGTTAGAAAATGATAATTTTCTAAAAATGAGAATACTACAGCATAATCTTTGATAATTAGGTAGCTCTTCAGTTTTTAATAATCCTCTGACACAATATAATCTATACACACACTCACATCTACAGAACTTTAATCAATTTTAGATGGTTAAAAAACAGCAGGGTCTCAAACTGTTAGGGACAATGCTTTAGTTATTTTCTTTTGGATTTCATGGGAAAATTACTTCTAGTCCATTGAAACCTAAGAAAGAAAGATGCTGTATGTAATTTACGAAATAATACATTTTTTTTTAAAAAAGTATAATATAGCTGTTACTTTGTGTCCTAAAGGGTTGAGTTGACATATGCTAAAGGGAAAAAAGCTAAAGCTATATTTCTCTTAGAAATTGCTAAAATTCTGTTTTTACAATTCTCTCAGGAAGTTTGCTCCTCTGTCCCTAACTTTATGTTGCACCTCAGAAGCTCAGAGTAGGAACAGTGAGAGTCTCTATCTCACTACCTGCAAGGAACATCCAGCCATGCTTGCACAGAGTGGTTTGCTTTCAATCAGTAGTGTAAGACTGCTGCCTGATCATCTAGAACTTCTCACACCATCATGGAAACAGGCAAAAACTTGCTATGCAAACCGATCCCGACGGTCAAGGAGAAATGGGATTGTTCAGCGGGATGGATGGCTGGAGCCCAGGCAGAGGTGGAGAGCAGAGTGCAAGGACACGGTGTTAGCCCAGGGATGTTTCATCCTACAACTATGTTCACCAGTGCAAGTTAACAGTGCTGGCTTCCTGTTAAGGCTAACGGTTTGAGTAATGCCATCAGGGGAAAGTCAGCCAGCTGAGGCACTGCATGGAAGGGAAGAGAAACAGGGATTGGACAGCAAAGAAGTTACCACTTACACGTCAGAGATCAAGTCGCTGAATGGGAGAACTGCAGTTTCTACCTATAGATGCTTAATGCATTTCCCTTTCCTTTTCTGTCTCTATTTCCTGTTGGGCATGCTTTGCATTCTGTCCGAAGTTTGCAGAAACCTAGGAAGACGCTGACAAGCACCTGGAAGAAGACTTTCTTAGAAATTCAGGCTCAGAGGCCCTACAGCACTACAGAAACTTATTGATGATTCATACTGTGAAAATTTTTTTTTAAATTTTGACAAAAATAAACTTTCTGCATGGCTAAGTGTAAAAATACCAGGCAGAGTAACATACAAGGTGGTCCTGCATGTTGAAACGATTAACGGGACACAGAGAATTGTGAATGTAAATGACGATTTTTCTTCACATCAATGGTATTGGTTATATCAAACTAACAAAACAAAATCAGAAACAAGTTGGGATATGGTATCTTTAAGAAACAGCAATGGATAAAAGGGCTTTAAGCTCTGTTGTATGTATAAAATTACCTTGCTATTACTGGCGTTGTTTCTTTGTTTTTCTTCTTCTTCAGTTTTTTTGAGACATAACTGTGCCAGTTGTTTTGAGAGAGAGTCTTGCCATGTAGGTTGGGCCTAAATTCACTACGTACCCCGGCTGGCTTCAAACTCCCTGCAATCTTCCTGCCTCAGCTTCCTGAGTACTGGGTTTACAAGGATGTGCTACTATGCCCAGAACCTGCAGTTGTTTTTGCATCCTAAATTCTGTTCAACTGATACACAGTTTTTGTGCCAGTACCATGCTGGTTTGTATTTTTTTTTTTCAATCATTGTAACTTTGTAACGTGACCTGAAATTTGGGACTGTGATGCCTTCTGCTTCATTGTTGTTGCTTTTGCTATTCTGGGTCCCTTATGGGCCCATATACATTTTAGAATTTTTTTTTTCTAGTTCTGTGAAGAATACTGTTGGTATTTTGATTGTAACTGCATTAAATCTATATGTCAGTTTTGGTAATATGGCCATTCTGACAGTATGCATTTTGCCTATGCAGAAACAAGGATGTTTTTCCATTTTTTAATGTCTTCTTCAGTCTCTTTTTTCAGGATAATATGTTTTTTATTACAGAGATCTTTCACTTTCTTGGTTGAGTTAATTCCTAATTTCACATTTTTGGAGCTATTGTAAATGGGATTGTTTTCCTAATTTCTTTCTTGGTGAGTTCATTGTTAGCATACAGGAATGCTGTTGATTTTCTGTATTGATTTTCTATCATGGTACTTTGCTAAGTTTATTATTTCTAGAAGTCTTTTTTTTTTTGAGTTATCCAATAGCTGTTGGATCTGGCTTGTATTATGTCTTTTCATTTTTAGAGTATCGCTGAGTTTATGATGTACTACATCCACCTTGTGGATTGCTGACATTTTATTCTCATATTGGTTGAATCTGCTAGCCATCTTTTCTTTTGGATTTTTCATATCTTGTTTTTCTGTTTGCTTTCTTTTCATAGTTTCTAATTCTTCACAGATCTGGTAATTTATATCTTGTCTTGTTTAACTCAGTTGTTGTTTATTTCTTCTTTAATCTCATTGAACATTTTTAGTAGTATTCTTTGTCTCTTTAATAAAGTCTTATTTAAGGTCGCTAAGGTTACATCTTATGAAATTGCTTCTGTGTTTTTTTTTTTTTTTGAACTCTTCAAACATTTTGACCATTTGGTTTTGTGTTGTTAGTCATTTTCTATAATTCATCTTTTGAAAAACTAATGGTTTTTGGAGGCATCTTGTTGCCTTGTTTTCTCATATGTCTATTGTTTTGTTCTGCAGGTTGAGCTCACTTATGGTAGACAAACTTGGTCCCCACTGAGTAGATCCCTTTAGTTAGAATCTGTCTCCCTATGATGTGTCCCTGTGTTTGGTTATGTTTTGGTTATTATACCACTCTTCACTCTCCTCAGTGTATTATTCGAGGGTCTTCTTAGTGCCCAACCTTATCCTAGGGCCTTGACTCCCAGCACCACACAGTAAGGAGAAAGCAAACCATAATAATATTTTTAATACAAAGAGAGACCAGATATTAGTACACAGTAAAAATCAATTTACAACTATGCCACCATTGGCAATAGCAAAAAAATCAGCAATTATAGTAGAGTCAGAGACACACTGGATACTGACTTACCATAGAACAAATAAAGCTACAATGGTACCACACATATCAATAGAAAATAAGTCTACAACAGTAATATAGACACAAAGTCCCAACCAAATATTAGCATACAGTATTAAATATCTGTTAAATCAACATTTATGCCACTGTTAACAAAACAAAATAACTCAACAATAATAGTATTTCATCAACTAAATATCTAAAAATTAATAAAGCTTAATTATAATAATAAAAATAGACAGGCTTGGGAAAGGGAAAATGAAAGAAAAGGACTTTGAGAAAGAAGAGAAAAGTTAGATAAAAATTCCAATTTAAAAATAAAAGAAAGGTAATAGATTTAGATAAAAGTAATAGAAAAAGAAAAGAAAAAATAAGAAAAGGAAGAAAAGAAAAAAGAAAATATTGCAAAAAACATAGGAGAGAAAGGAGTCCAAAAAATTCTTCTGTGTGTTTGGGCAAGTGGTTTATTTCCAGGGCTTGTAGTACTGGAATCCACCATGCATGGGGGAAGGGTAGGAGTCACAGCTAGGGGCTGCTTTGTTTTTACGCTGGCTTCGTGTGTGTTTGTGTGTGTATGTGTGTGTGTGTGTGTGTGTGTGTGTGTGTGTGTGTGTGTTGAGTTCTGTCCTGCCTTTCCTGCTGGGTCAGGGTCCATCAATTGGTGGGGCTTTTGCCTTAAGGTTGTATTCACTCCAGCAGCTCTTAGTTTTGTACCCCACTGGGTGCCCCAAGTTGCCACAGTCTTCATCTAGCTCTCTGGCCTGTGTGCTGATGTGGTGATCCTTGCTCCAGAGGCTCCCCTGTCCACTCATGCAAGGGTGCTGCACCATCCCAGCCTACACATTTCCCTGGTCATGCTGACAGCTGGAGACAGCAAGCAGATTTTTAAGCCTTGGGCTGGACATAGGCAGTGAAGGGGGGGGTGCCAAGCAGTGTGCTCAGGTCCAGCCCCTCAGAAAACCACGTGAGACTAGCCTGGCTTCTCACCACAGAGGGTGGGACCACAGTGTCCTTCCTTCTGTGAACTCACTGCTTCTTAAACTCCTCAGGGAGTCGATGTCTAACCTGCTTCATCTTGATGCCTCTCTCTTGTGGCCATTTCCCACCCAGTCACTGTGGTTGGGTGACACAAGAAACACTGAAGTGTAGTTCTGTGCTTCAGATTCTTGGAGTAGCTCAATCTTAAACAATTAACTGCTCTCCCAAATGGCTCCTGATGAATCTTTCCCAAATATGGTGACAATAAGATTTCTCTCCAACTCTGGCCTGCCCTGCAGGAGTCTCTTCCACGGTAAAACCCCATGCTGTATGGCAGTTTACAGTCACCATAGTCTTCTCTGGGGGCTAGTGTTGCCTGTCCCATTGTTTCTCCCTGGGGCTGCGGCCTTCTCTGGGCTTACCTGTGTTTGCTGAGACAAGTCCCCCTCTTGGTCGTCGTTCAAGGACGATTTGCACTAGAGTTTCCGCTCAGAGGCAAATGTGCTTCCAGAAAATTCAATTGATGTCCTACAACTAGGTGGATGATTGTCCAGAGGTGATTATTTTACACATTTTGTTTTGGTAAAGTTTAGAAAAGAAAGTTGCCAGATTAATCTACAGACATAAGTGGCAAAATAAATCAGCCTACTGAAAGAGAGTCAACTTGTCTTTTGGATATCTTTCTAGGGAGGGATCTGATGACCACATATTTCTGGAATTATCTTTATATTTCTTAATCTTTGGAGCATAGTTAATTCTGTTTCAAGAAGGCAGTTTGTGTATTCTCATTTTCAGAAAGTCCTTAGCAAAAATATAAAGGCAGTCATGAACTTTCTGATTAATAGTAACTCGGTATCTTTTGGGCTGCCTTGATTCCAAAATTTACATTTCATTTACTATTTCATTAGCCCTTACTTTTACATCTGTCAATTTCTCTTTCTCTTCAGCTCAAAATTTTATTGACAATCTCATGTTGTAGAATTATATATTGACAACTGCTTAGGGTTTGCTGTTAAACTGAGGTTTTTTTCTTTAATATCAACTTTACTTTTGGCGAATTTCAGTAATGAAGTGTTCATTTTTCATTGTCTTTGCTATCTGATATCTCATTTTTCAGTGTGGATAGGAAAATGAACTTCATTATGTTCAAGTTTTGTTAATATGTTTTGTTTCCCAGAGAGAAATGTAGAAAGGGAGAGAGGGAGGGGAAGAGGAAAGGGGGGGAGGGAGAGAGAGGGGAGACAGAGGGAGGGAAAGAGGAGGAGAACAAATAAGAAGAGAAAGAAAAAGGAGGAGGAGAAAAGAAAGTGGAGGATGGGAGGAAGAAGGGTGAAATCAAAGGGAAAGGAAAAGAAAGGGAAGAAGGAAGGAAGGAAAAAAAGAAGAAATTGTGGTAAGGACAAAAAGTGCTCTTATTATTTTGGTTTGTTCTTCAAAAAATGTGAAAGGCCCCTTGTGTAAGTGCTGCGTAACTCAGAGTTTTATTATTTTGATGAGCCTGCCATTTCTGGGCTAGCTATCTACTATCAAATCTCAGAGGATCCTTTTCTTGGCCTGGGTGACATAAAATCTAAATGTTATCATTTTTACTAGACCTGACAGTGAACTCAATCCTGGGGGTGGTGTTTTGTTCTGTGGATGGCATCTCACATATGTTAGGCAAGCCTTCTACCACGAACTACACACTAAATCCCATATTAAAATATTAGTAGCATGAATAGCACGCCTGCTGTTGAGTCATCCAGTTATTAAACAAAATGTAAAAACACGAGGTAACCTGATAAACAGTTTTAGAATCTAATTGAAATAAATCGAATACCTCCTGGGTCTCACATACTGAGGTACTAATATTTGGGAAAGATATCAATTTGAGTAAGATATTTCAAAAGGAGGTGATCGTGTTAAACACAACCAGTTAATTATTGAAAATATTATGTAAATAATTCTTATACTACATCACTTAGGGAATAATGACAAGAAAAATGTCTACATATGTCCAGCATAGTTGCAAGTTTTATTTAAGTTTAGTTGAATCTGAGATGTTAAACTTGAGGATATGGAGGTTGACCACATTAATTTTCTTTTTTTGGCACAACTTACAGTTTGTTTTTATTAGTCATGATTTCTACAAAAGTTCATAGTATTTAAGAATAAATATTTGAAAAAATTAAAAATTAAAACACAGCATTTAAGGTATGCAAAAGTTCTTAAATACAAAAGTTTAAGTTATTTTCTTATAATCTCAATAATTTTCACAAGGAGTTTATAATAATCCTGCGTGCTAATAGGTTTTGGCACTTTATACGCAGAGTATTTTACAACTTGGAAGAATTTGTAAAACCTGTAAAAATGTGAATTATGGAAGATGAGATAAAAGTAATGCATATAAGGGCTGGGGATTTAGCTCAGCGGTTAGAGTGCTTGCCTTGCAAGCACAAGGCCCTGAGTTCAATCCCCAGCACCAAAAAAAAAAAAAAAAAAAAAAAAGTAATGCATATATTGTATATCATAGTAAAAAAGTAAGTTATTTATTAAAATATGTTTGTTTTTTGTTTTATTCCTCATCTGTCATTATCCCTGTCTTAACAGCCATGCTGTAGATCCAAAACTTAATGATTTAATATCAAGCAAAGTCACTTAATGTCTTTGCCCTTTTGTGTAAAGAAAAAACTCCCCTAACATGTGGAGTCCTTCAATGAAACATGCTTTGGAGGGAGATGCATTCTCTGTTTACGTAGTTTGATGCTACTCAGCTTTAGACTAGGACTGTTGGTTTCTCTTTATTGAAAAGGTTTTGTGGAATGAAGACTATCTGTTCGCGGAGATGCAGTTCTTTGTACGCCCTTGAGCCTTGCTTGTGGAGCGCAGAACCTTCTCATAAAAGACATTTGTTTTAGACTTGTGTTTACCTTTTGTGATATTAGCAAAATGCCTGATTAATTCATCTGTTACAGCAGATTACTGCTTTGACCATTTTTCTTTTCTTAATCAAAATGGATCAAAGGGTGTATGAAAGTAAAAATTAATGACAGTTACTAATGTGATTAGTCCCAGTTCCAGGTTTCTCATTGGTCATCTTTATTTCCGTGCCACTGAAAAAACTTCAGGAATTATTTCTTCTGGGTATAAATCAAGTGTGATTAATGTGCTTGGTGAAAGTAGTTTAATGAAAGTAGATTACAATCCAGCATGCCACAGACAGAGCAGTGGACTCTTTGCAACCTACCCGTGAAAAAGGCACAGTCCTGCTCTTGCCCTTTCTCAGAAGCAGAGCTGAGTCCTCTTGGCGCAGCACAGCTCCGAGAAATCAGGAGGTTGGTCCTGTGTGGTGATTTTCACTGGAACCTAGAGGACGAGCAATGGGTCTATCTTAGTAACTTTTCTCATTGCTGAGACAAAATACCCGACAGCCAGAGTAAAAGGAAGAAAGGTTTATTTAGCTCACAGTTTGTAGAGGTTTCAGTTCATAGTTGGCTGGCTCCAAGGCAGGGTGACATGGCAGAGGGTCATGGCAGAGAATAAACAGTCCATGGCAGGCAGAGAGCAGAAGAGAGCAAGGCACCAAGCAGCAAGCTACAAGGGACAAACAGTGACCCTCTTTCTATCATTTATAATTTATCCAGACTCCCCCACCCTCAGGGCAGGTAGCACTCACACCCAGGGTGAGGCAGCCTTAATCCTAGCATTTCACCTTGATTCAATACTACCATCACATCCTTGATACCAGCAGCACACACCCTAGATCCTGTCACCTCCAAAAAGCCCCACCTATGACCAACCGCATGAGGCTTTGGGGGACATCTAGACACAAGCCACAACAGGCCTCGATTGCTCTGCACCTGGCACTGAGCATTTCATAACTAAGTCTGCAAATTTATTTTAATGAGGGTTTTGAGAATCACAGTGTAGGAAATCCATAGAAAATTATTAATAAAAGTCCATAATCTTAGCAAAATAAGAATAGCTAGTAGTTTCAAATATGATAGTGAAATGCATACTTCAATTTCAAGTTCAGCATTGTCTTTTCAGCTGTTGTTAATTGTACTACAACTGATATATCACCACTTTCAGTGAGCAATGTTCTGCAAGTATTTACTCCTGCAATTAGAAAGGTGTACTATGTATATATTTATATTTATATATGTATTTCTATATATTTATATACATTATATATGTATTTATATATTTTATATATTTATATATATTTATATATTTATATATATACTTATATATATTTATATATATATTTTTATATATTTATATATTTTTATATATTTACATATATATAATCTTCGACCCTTGAAGATATTATAATTGCATGCCTGGGAAACATGAAGGCATGTTTTCTGAGCTGAATGAAATATTAAAGATGATTACAATGTTGAGTAATTTACTCAGGAAAAACAGCAGCAAGAGTAGTCTGCATAAAAATAATAACTGGATGGTAAACATAAGAGGATAAGGTACAGTTAGCCCTTGCTGAATGATGGGCCTTCTTCTTCTTTTTTTTTTTTTTTTTTTTTTTTTTTTTGGTGGCGGGGCTCGATCTCGGGGCCTCGTGCTTGAGAGGCAAACACTCTAACCACTGAGCCAAATCCCAGCCCTGGGCCTGTCTCTGAGAAATGTGATTTTTTTTGCTGTATGAACAGCCTATGGTGTATTTACAATTCAGACGGCCGTGGTGTCACTAGATGATATTATCCTATTATATTTATATAATGTACATATCGTCCTTGTATATGTGATTCATGGTTGACCAAACGTAGTCATGTGCCACATGACTGAACTGCCATAATAGAAACAGAAATAGCTGTGTACTGCCAATGTGGAGATAACTGTGAAATCAGTCGGACACATAAGCTTAAATAGCGTATAGCTTATCTTATATGAGAAAATCAAAATAAAATGACAGAGAGAGAGAAAGAGAGAGTAAAGAGAGAAAGAAAGAGAGAGAGTGAGCAAAATAGAAGATAGATAAATAGGAAGTGGGGAGATCTTTTTCAAATGGATGGGAAAATAAGACACGGAGGGAGGGGAGGGCGAAGGAATTAAAAAAAAGAATTGAAGAGAAAAATGATGGGAATAGAGGATTTGCAAATGGGTAGAGAACCAAGAGTTGGAAGGAGCAGAGAAGGAGGGGAAGGGCAGGAGATGAAAACAGGAGAGAGAGAAAAGAATTAAGATGTATTACGTGCATGAAGCACCTCTGCATGGCAGCTGTAATCATTGTGCACTGCAAAAAAGGGCTAATAAAAAAAAAGTAACTGTAAAACTCTAACTAATGAAAGAAATACAAGAGACTGTAGTGAAAGCAAAGACAAAGACACACCTTGCTCCGGGGCAAAAAGACTCAGTATAAGTTATCTTTACTCTCTTTTTTCCCTACTAATTTTATTTATATATAAATTATGTATATATTAATCGAACTCAGTGTGATATTTCAATACATGCATGAGTCACGCACTGATCAAATCTAGATTTTCTTTATTCCTCTTTCCCCTTCCCAGCCCCTATGAATCACTTGGTCATTACTCTACATTCAACTAAATTTGTTTTCCTGAACCTTCCACACACGAGCTGGAGCATGTTCTTGTCTTTCTAAGTCTGTCTTGTTCACTTAACACAGTGTCTTCCAGTTCTGTCCACTTTGCTGCAAAAGACAGGACTGATTCTTCTTTGTGGCTGAATTACATGTCTATTTCATCTTCTTTATTCATTCGTCTGTTGACTGGCATTTAGGCTGATTCCTGATTCTATATCTTAGGGCTTGTGAATAGTACTGAAATACAGTGTACGTGGCTATCTCATTGGTGTGCTGACTTAGTTTCCTTGGATATACACTGTATACACAGAAGTGGGACAGCTGGGTCACATAGCAGATCTATTTTTGAGTTTTTGAGGAATTTCCATACTTTCTTCATAATGGCTCTCCTAATTTACAATCCCACCGACAGTCAACATTCATACTACCTTCCTACACTGCTAGAATGCAGTCACAACAAAAACAGATGATTTCAGTTAGGAAAAAGTCATACTGAAATTAAGAATAAGTTAATATGTAAATACACAATTTCTAAGAAGGTGAATGATAAAGGTGCTCTAGTCCCAAGACACGTGTTAAAAGGTACCATAAAGCATTTTACTAGAGTAAAATAACACAATGAATAAAGAGATCTATCTACAGAAGAGAAGAGTCTAGTAGTGCTCTTGATGTGTGTTTCTAGGTGCGAGTGACTTCATGGTAAGAATGAGGACCACCCCGGTCAGTCCTTGACAGGAATGTCCCTCACTGAGGCAGTGCAGAAGCTGGCCCAGCCATTCAGGTTTGTTAATAAAAGGAGGAGCTGCTCACTCCCTACTCTCCCTCCTTCCTGTGTAGAGATTTCCTTCCATTCACCCAGTTTCTCTCTTTCTCCTGTTTATTCTTCCTTTCCACTTGGGACTTTTCTATCATTATCATCATTTTTTAATCATTTTTATCACTTGCTGTAAGAACCAAATATTTATTTAAAAATAAATTTATCCAGTCTCCATCTAAATTGGCATCTTTAATAATAACCAGGTAGAAAAAAGAATAAAGCTCATTCTTTTCTTTTTGTTTAAAATTCATCAAAAAGCAATATGCTTTCATCTTGTTTGTTTTTATAACAGTTGTCACTTAACCAAATTATATGAGCCACACAAAAAACAGAGCTGTGCGAAGTGGTGCGACGTTGGCAGACACTGTTTGCGGCAATCTGGTTTCAAAAACTTCTTCGTCCTCTGCGATTCATTCTCTTTCTTGGAGTTTCTGCCTTTAAGGCGGCTCTTCTTTGCCGCTTCACCTTCCCTCTTCCAGTACACGCTCGTCTCGATCGAGCTCATCTCACATTCACGTTTGTTTGCTCAGGGATCTCCTGAAGGTTTCCATTTCCCGGGCAGGACTATGCTTTCATTATTTTTTTAATCAAGCTTTGGTTAATTGTAGTGGAGAAGTAGCATTTGCCAACACATTTATATTTCTTTTGGTTTATCCTCAGGTGGAGGCTCATCACTCAGCACAGGTCAGCAGTACCTGTCCTTACCCCTTGTTGATAGAGTTTTGGTCATACACCATTTTTGACTTTCTCACACCAGCAGCTGGTTTCCCATTGGCCGAATTCCATCTGCACCTTTCTCCTTCCTTCTGAGACATGTTTCTAGGTTTAGAATTGGCAGTCGGCCTTATCTTCAGTTCTGGGAAATGACTCAGAACTTTACTTGCATTAAATGAAGTTCTAGCTTCATTTGGGGAGTTAGATCCGGGTGGCCGAGAATCCTGCTCTAAAGCGGTGAGCTGAGTGTGCTGCTGCGTTCAGCGGCCGCTTCTAGTCCTGTCTTTAAATCCGACGTTTCTTCACAAGCACATGGCCTTCGTATTTGATTTTGTCTTCATTAGTTAGGCTTCATTAGAGGAACTTGTTACCTTTGCTGACTTCCTTACAGCAGTAGATTAGCGGAAGTAAGAAATAATGTGAGAAATATAGCGTATTTCTAGTTTTATTATTGACTAGCTAAAAACAGTTATGAGTTTAAAAATACTCTAGCTTCATAAAAATCCCGTGAATGTCAATTATATGTATAGATCAATATCTATTATATATAACTGACTTGTCGAATCCCACCTGTGATTAATACCAACTGTATCAGTCGACAGCAAGTGACATTTTAAGGTTTTTATTTTTCATTCTGTATTTCCAGTGGTTCTCGAACATCAGCATTCATCAGAAGTACCTGGGGCGAGTCTTGTAGCACTCACAGCTCGACCTTGTCTCGAGTTTTGGATTCGGCTGGTCTGGGCCAGGCAGAAGAATTTGCATTTCTGACGGTTCCTAGTTTATGCTGATGCTGCTGGTGTGGGGGTAATATTTGTCTGTGATCATGTAAGGATTCTGTAAAAAAAAAAATGTATCTTTACTTGATATTAAAATTTCATCAATATGTTGATTTTCCCAAGCCCTAAAATCTGAATATATATAATATATATTATAACTTTATATTATATATAAAGTTTTACATGTATAAAGCTTTATGTATATATAAAGTTTTGTATCTATTAAGTTCAGAATTAATTGAGCACTAAGATAAAATATCAGGCAGATACCTGTCAACCTATCAGCCTTCCTAGAGATAAAGCTTTAGTAGGAACTGTGGGTGGGAACTGGGGCTAAATGAATTTTGCAATATTCCTTCTAGATTTCAATTCTTTTCTGAATCATAACCAGAATTGGATGGTTACAGCTCTATTCTTCACCCTCTCCGGCTTTAGTAGCAGACTGTGGACCTATAAACTTACTCATTGGTGGAACAGAAAACATGTTTCTTGAGAGAAAACGATTCCAAAAGAGAAGCCTCGGGAGAGGACAAGCAGACTAGGACCCGGTTCTTCCCCCGAGCTCGAGCTCGGAGTCTGGAGACACAGCCGAAGGCAAAACATCCCTATAAGGGACAATAGGTGCGAAAAAGGTGTATTGCAGAGGTGAGAAGCAAATGTAAAAATAGATTGAATGTCTTAGGAGAAATAGGGCTTTCTTTTTTATAAATCTTCCTATACCACAGATAAATGGAGGATAATGCTCTGTGAAATACATGACTACAATTAACGAGCTGCAAAAACATCACTCAATTTTGTTCTTTAAAAGCAAGAATGATAAAGCTGTAAAAAAAAAAAAAATAAAACAACTGCCCCAAGGGGGAAAAATTGGTAACATTTTAAAATTGGTAACAATTTTAAAAAACCACAAAGAATTTGAGTCCTATTTTGAACTCCTTGTAATTAGCTCGAAAATAGTAAAAGGAATGAATTTAGACATGCCAAAGGATTAAAAGGCCTTGTAAGCAATGTGTAGTACTGATGTCAACTGAATTCTTAGGAAAGTTTTCATGATTTTGGGGTTTCGTCCAAAATTATTATCTATAAGGCAATAAAACTCTCTCTTGGGAATAATTTCATTTACAATCTGAAATAACTCAGATTTATGTATTCTGCTGGCATAGTCACTCACAATTAGGATCCACAAGGGTCGGTCACTGTGAGAGCATTTCAGGGTTTAGAGTTCGCAGATGAACCACAGAGATCTGCCAGGAAGGGAAACTGACAAACCCGGGAATAGTGCCATTGCTCATAAGGACAAATTTCAAAGTGGATTTTTGTCTGCCTATCTCCAGTAAGCCTAATGAACACACAGCTCTATTTTAAGGCTGTCTGGTTACTCCCTCCATATGTTCACTTCTTCCCCTTAGTTTTTCTGAAGGAAGCTAAGTAGAGCTTACTCTTAATTGTAGATTAATTTAAATTACCGTTAATGACACTTCAAACATTTGTTACTAATCCGACAATTTCAAACCATTCACTCATTAATATTTACTGAAAACTGGAGGGTGTCATACATCCTAAGTATTACTGATTATGTAAAACTGAACATTCTATTATCTCTTCAATCAAGAAATTCAGGGATCCTTTGGAAAGACAGACTTGCAAACGAATTTAAAATATAGTATGAGGAGGACAGGGGAGAAGAGGGTGTAAAAATGATTAAGATGGGACACGTGCACGTACCTACTCTCCATGATGAATGTAGTCATTATGTATTGTAAACGCATACTAATAAAAAATAAATAAAACATAGTATGATAAATGTTACTACACATTACAGGCACAAGGGGGCAGTAGTGGCAGAAAATGAGTAATCGACTTGGTAGGAATCAAGGAAGGTTTTAAAGAAATAAATATCAGAAAACACATTTCAAATATACTTCTACAGCGTTCCAACACAGTGTCTTATGTCCTGTGGGATCGTTTTTCAGATGATAAACATTTGATATCAGTGTTTGGCAGTGCTTACCAGAGGGCACCGGTCATTTACTGAAAGGTGTTCAGTTACAGGGAAGGCGGCGGCGGCTGAGTAAACACTTTGTTCAGCTTTTGTGTTCTTGCTGTTGTCTATAATGATGGAAGAAGAGAGCTTCATCTGCAGGAAGCTTGTAAGTTTTCTGTGATTTTAAAGACAAATTTTTCCAAAAAGACACATTTTCAAAACGAGTCTAAGGTCTAATTTTGAGGTTAAACAGGTGACATTTATTCTTTCAGGCTTTCTTCAAAGTCTAGAAATTCTGTAGGTAAAATAATCATGAGAGATTTTCCCAACATGGGAGGTGTTTTCGGGTTATTTCCCCATGATGTGGAAACTCTGAAAAGTTACTGGTATAAAACGCAGGCTTTTCATTTTGTAGAAGCAAACGACAGTCCAAGTTGCACAGATAATTGTTGTTCGCTAGATGGCAGAATACTAAAAGAATACTCTGGTCAGGTACCACAGTACTCTGGCTTCATAAATGTACTGAATAGTTGATTTATGGGCCTTTGAATGTCTGTAAAATTCAGTGATTCATTATTAAGTAATATTAAATATAGATGAATATCCAGAAATAGACTTTGCCTCAGATAGAGGTATTTTCTCTAAATAAATTATAGAAGCTCAGATGTTTAGGGGACTTAGGTTTGTCATCCCCATTTCCTCTGGCATGCTCCCAAATCTTTGCCTTCTTCTGTCTTTCCAGGGACAGATATTTTCATTACCGTATTTTTGGCTTCCCAACTCATAAACCTGGGAGATCTTTGTGAACTCTTCTCTCTCTTCCACCCTTAACACAGTATCAAATATCAGGAACAAAAGTCTGCTAGTTCACCTCCCCCACAGCTGGCTTTCTGATGCTGGCTCAAGGTCTCTAGTTCCCTAACACACTCCGAGACCAGGGAAGCTGTCCTGGTCTCCTACAAAGGCAGACACAATTCTCATTTACCTTGAGACTTGATGTGAACAAGATTCCATACTGTCTCAGCAGGATTTTTCCAAAATAGATATTTTATCACGTGGGGCTATTTAAAAAATACTATAGGGACTGCTCTTTGCTCTTCATATGAGTAAAGTATTTTAAATAAAATTTGATGAAAATTCATCTGTGCCAAGAATGTAGGGGTGAGAGTCACTTTCGTTCACTGATATTAAGGCTAGTTATCATGGGCACTGTTCAAATTATTATTTGATATTAAAAATATTTCCTATAAACAATCCCACGATTATTAATTGTGTTCTAGTATTATTTCTAAGAACCAAACTGGGAAAGGCCCTAAATATTTATCAATATAAAATTATGTAAATTTGATTTGACATGGGTACCAAAATGTGTTCTGAATGGAATATCTTCAAGGTATGTTACTAATGGAAAGAACAAGGTGTAGAAAATAATGTGGAGAACGATATGTTTTGTTACAATATTTATTTTGCTTTTTTATACATAAAAATGCATGTGAATAGATGAGACATTGCAGTGTAGTTGTTCCCAGCATAGATTAGGGAAACAGGACTGTTGGGTTGAAAACCTACCTCCAACATTTTATTAGTTCTTTATGCCTAGGCAAATGATTCTTTCTCAGCCTTAATTTCTTCTTTGCAACATAGAGCTTATAATCATAGCAGCCCTACCTGATAGGTTGGCTATGAGGATTTAATGGATTAATAAATACAACTTACTTTTCTTGTCATAGTGGCACATATGAGTATTTACACCTACTCAGGAGGCTGAGGCAGTCTGAACTCTTGAAAAGAGGAATTTGAGCCCAGCCTGGGCAACTTAATGTATACGATGGGATCAAAAAAATACAATGTGTGTTTAAATTAAAAAAAATACAGTAAAAATCATATTGCCATTAATCTCCCTCAAAATATTCCTCCCAGCTTGCAACACACTTATCCGATCTTATTGCCAGTCTCTGAAGTAGTCCTGAAAACCCTCTTTCATGTCTTTAGTTGCACCTTACTGGATGCCCTGGTGTTTTGAATTATTCAAAATATTTACCTCTCATGGTCATTTGGACTTTGAGAAAGAGCCGGCAGTCTTGTGATGCCAGATCCGATACACAAGGTGGACAAGGACACGGTGTAACATTTTTACAAGCTGCCTTTCTGTTGGGCAGCATTAGGCCACAGCATTCACAGTGTATTTGATCGAACTTCCTGAAGACGCTCCTATAAAAGGACTTCTGGAACTGTTTCAGAAAGCGGCAGGGATGGCGGCAGAAGTGTGTCTATTGGCAATGTGTTTATTGCAATTTTTTAAAAATTTTAACATTCACTACAGTTTTGATCACTGCATATAATGAACACTTTCTTTATTTAATTTATTGGGAGAGGGACTGGGATTGAACTCAGGGCCTTGCACTTGCTAGGCTGTATTACTGAGCTAAACCCTCTACTCCTGAAAACTTACTTTATTTCTTTTAATTTTACTTTATTTTAATGGTACATTTCAGATGTACACAGTGATAACATTCATCATTGGGGATTTATATCTGTACATGACATATCTAGTTGCTTCTTTTTTTCCCATTCCCCTCCTCTTCCTTCACACCCTCCTCCCTCCTTATTTACAAAAGCTTTGTTTCCATTTTTTCCTTCCATTTCTTATTTCTCTTGTCCCTCTGTTCCTTTCCTGCCCCCTTGTTCCCTTTCCCATTTGGACATTTTCTTACTTTTTCCAATATAATACATTTTAGTCTTTATTTACACTTCAGTTTCTCACACCAGAGAAACTATGCGGTATTTAAACATGTGTGTCTGATTTATTTCACTTAAGAGTATGGTCTCAAGATGCAACCATTTACCTAGGAATATCTCAAGCTTATCATTCTTTATGGCAGAGTAGTACTCCGTTGTATAAAAAAAACCACATTTTCTTAATCCATTCTGCTGTTGATGGGCATTTGGGTTGTTTCTAAGATTTAGCTACTACAAACTGTGCCACTGTAAACATGGGTGTGCATGTATTGCTGTGGTTTGATGCTTTTAATTCTTTCGGGAAGATACCAAGAAGTGGAATAGCTGGGTCAAATGGAATCTCTAGTCCTAGTTCCCTGAGGAATCTCCACACTGATTTCCATAACGGTTGTACCAGTCTACATTCCCACCAACAGTGGAGAAGGGTTCCTTTTTCTCCACAGCCCCTCCAGCATTTGTTATTGGCTGATTTGTTGATATTAGCCATTCTTTGTGGAGTGAGGTGGAATCTCAGGGTTGTTTTGATTTGCATCTCTCGAATGACCAGTGATGTTGAACATTTTTTAATATGTCTATCTGCTGTTTCTACTTCTTCATCTGAGAAGTGTCTATTCATTTCAGTTGCCCACTTTTGGATTGGGTCTTTAAATTTGAGGGGGTCTGATGTTTTTGAGCTGATCACTTACTTTAAATAGCACTTGGCCTATAATAAGATCCATACTAGCATTTATTATAATTTTGTACATAACTCAACTTCTTTTGGAGAGATGAGTCATAAGACATGAGGGATTTTTTTCCCCAGTACTGGGAATTGAACTGACCTACACCCACAGCACTTTTAATTTTTCCTTCGTTGGAAACAGGGTCTCACTAGCTGGCTAGTTTGCCCAGCTGGGCTCAAACTTGCAAGCCTGATGCTTCAGCCTAGCCAAATACTGTGGGATAACCATGCCTGGCTATAATTTTTTTTTTAATACAATGCACGTACTATTTTTATAATATTAAGGAGAAGATTTCTTTTAAAAATCTTTTCTTCCAGTCCTTCTTTTCAATTTAATTAGCATTTCATTCAATGTCTTCCAAGCTCACTGTTGTCTTTTTGTTGGCCTTCGATTTATATCCCTCTCCTGTGCTATGTCCCATGATTTATTCAACATTTTTGACTGTATTGTGCCCTTTTAGATATTCTTTCCTCTGATAGGATGCCATGCTCTCCTACAAACTTATCTGTGACCTTAAGCTTCTCAACCTTCCAAAAGCCTTCTCTTGTACCTTTGAGCCTTGAACTCATGGCATTTCAAGGACTCCTCCTCCTCTGCTATGGAGGTCATCTACTTGGTAATCACTCATTTAAATACCTTTCCCATTTATTGTGAACCTGCAACACAAGAACTTTGTCTTTTTCATCTTTATATATTCACTGCTTGTCGCTCTAATCAAGTATTTCCTTAATAAATGTTATACCAGGGAATAAATGAATTTTAAACGAAATTCTACTCGATCCAAAATTTCTTTCTGAAACAATCACATATGGGAACACAGTCACTTCCCTAGGAATGGGATCAGTTTTACAGGCGTAGACAGGCTTTGGCGGGAAAAAGCGATGCCAAGCCCCACCCACTCCGGGGGTGGAGACTGTGTCGAGCAGGTGCTTGGCTGCTGGGACTCTGGCCAGCACAGGCCTCCGAATAACAGAGCAGCTGATGGTGGATGGAAACCTCTTAAACTATCAATCAAAACACAACTTTCCACTTTTTAGATGCTGTTCCTGGAGATGTTGTCACAGCAGCAGAAAGCTGGCTAAGATGGGCAGTCACAGAGCAGAGGTGGGCTCCGGAATGTTAGACTTGATCCAGGGCTCAGTGGGGCTGCTGCTGGGGAACCTGAGGAAGCTCTATGCTATTTGCTGCAAGCTTCTGAAGAGGGACCGCGGGTGAGTGGGCGACCTGGAGGAGCCTGAGGCGGAGTTTACAAGTGGGTGTCCCGCGGTTTTGGATGAAGATGAGCACGTGGATGGCTCTCCAGCTGTGAAAGTGGCTCCACAGGTCCTGCTGGTGTCTCTGGGGATCCTTGGAGAAGCTGGTATGAGGGCTGCTAACAGAATGGGACAAGAGGCTGCAGCTCCAGAGGCAATGCTAACAGGAAGTGGAGGCCTGAGGATCCCTTCTGGGTTTCCTCCACTGTCCT
>PVJO010027613.1:0-19357 GCA_004026905.1 Hystrix cristata
TATAACTATTAAGCTTTATGAATCTCTAAATAGATAGTTAAGTTTATGCTATTGCTATTAAATACTGTGTTGTTGTTAGTAGGGTTAAAATTTTTCCACTTGGTAGATATTCACTGTAGGTCAATAGTAAGTCAATAGTTGATTAGTCTTCATGTCTATAATATAATTATAGATCAATTTTCTACAGACAAACGTGGTATTTTATTAGTCCTTAGGGTATGTCAACATTGAATTTGTATTTGATGATGTAATTGATACTGATTTTATTACTATAAACAAGGTGATAGAGCTGTTGCTATGAATTGGTTTTCTTGAGATACCTCTGTCTGGATTGCTTTGGGGTCATTAACCATTCTGTGGAAAATTCCTGAAAAACTGGGGAATGGGTCACATAAATGCAACCTCTCAACTGAAGTATACACAGATGATTGGATCTTTGGACAGACACAAAGGCCAGTAGTCCCATAAGACAACCCTGAGAAGTAGTGAAGTGGTCTTCATACTAGAAATAAAGCTTTCCACTTCAACCAACCAACAGTCCTCAGCACATGCCCACAAGAGACAATGAAACAAACAAAGAAACCTGAGGTGCTAACCCAACAAAATGCCTCCCAAAACTCTCAACTCCCCTATAGTTGATCCATGAGGGATCAAAGGGGAGAAAACCAAAAGCCACACACCTTGAATTATTTTAAATGCTATCAGGAGAGATAACAAAACAAATCAATAATTGTTTGACAAGCTCACAGAAAATACAAGTAATAAAATTTTGGAACAAATAAACAAAATTACCAGTGAATCTAAAATGACACTAACAAGAGGGTAGAAGATAGAAGATCTAAACAAAATCATGCAAAAGATGCATGACCAGGATAGGAAAGAATTAGAATCCACAACAGGGTCCCAAATAGAAATTAAAGAGATTAAAAATTCTATCAAAAGTATGGGCAGCAGAAATGACCAATGTGAGCACAGAGTTAGAATTGGAAGATAGGGCTGTTGTTGGTGACCAATTAATGAGACGTACATTAATAACAAGAAAAATGAAAAATAGATCCAACTGCTCCTTGATGATATGAAGAAGACTAATCTAAGATTAATTGGAATTAGTGGAAAAATCAGGAGACAACAGAAACAGAATAGAATCCTGTTTGCTGAAATAATACAACTTTCCAAATAAGGTAAAACAATTTAACATAGAGATAAGTGAAGCATACAGAACCCCAAATAGCCAGGATCCTAAAAGAACCTCTCCATAACCCTTCATAGTCAAAATCCTGGAAGTCCAAAAAAAGCATATAATCTTAAAAGCAGTTAAAGAATAGGAACAAATCACTTATAAAAGAAAACCCATTAAATTACAGCAGAAAGTAAGATATTTTCGTGATAAAGACCACTTAAAGAAATTCATGACCACCAAACCAGCATTTCAAAAAATTCTCAAGAAAATCCTAGAGACAATTAAGTTAACAATGTCAAAAGATCTACTGGAATGAATATACCAGGTAGGGTGAGTAGTTAAGTGGAAGGGAAAGATAGGGAATCAGCAACAGGAAAATAAGTCAGTGACAGGAATAAATTAATACCTATCAGTAATAACTCTAAATATGAATGGTCTAAATTCCCCAAACAAAGTTATAGACTGAAAGAATGGGTCAAGAAACCAAAAAGAAATTCATGGTCTAAATTTTTTTTTTATTTTTTAACCAATAATGTGCATTGGTACAATGTACATATCATGGTTACATTCATCCCGTTTATTTTGTACCTGTACATGATGCATCTTGGTTCTCCCCACTCTTCCTTGCCCCTCCCCTCTATTCCCTTCATCCCTATTTACAGCAGGTTCATTCACATTTCTCCATGAATTCCCCTTCCTTTTTCTATCCCTCTTTTCCCTTCCTGCTCCCCCCCCGTCAAATGCTCCTCTCCTTTGAATATTATCTTCCTTTTAGATTATATCTATTACACCTCTTCATCCTTTTTACATCCATGGTTTCTCATATCAGAGAAACAATTCGATGTGTACTTATGAGTGTCCAATTTATTTCACTTAATAGTATGTTCTCAAGGAACATCTATTTACATACAAATGACTCTAGTTTATCCTTTTTATGGCAGTGTAGTACTCCATTGTGTAGAAAAACCACATTTTCTTTAGCCATTCATTGGTTGTTGGGCATTTAGGCTGTTTCCAAGACTTAGCTATTACAAATTGTGCTGCTATAAACATGGTTGTGCATATATCCCTGTGGTATGAGGATTCCAGTTCTTCTGGGAAGATCCCCAGTAAGGGGACAGCTGGATCAAATGGAACCTCTAGTTCTAGTTGTTTGAGGAATCTCCATATGGATTTCCACAGTGGCTGGACCAGTCTACATTCCCACCAACAATGGAGGAGGGTTCCTTTTTCCCCACAGCCCTGCCAGCATTTGTTACTGGTTGATTTTTTCATAAACGTGGTTCTTTCTGGAGTGAGATGGAATCTTAATGTTGCTTTGATTTGCAACTCTCGAATGACCAGTGATGTTGAACACTTTTTCATATATTTATTTGCCTTTTTAATTTCTTCATCTGAGAAATGTTTTTCATTTCAGATGCCCATTTTTGGATTGGGTCTTTAAATTTGGGAGGTTTAATTTTTTTGAGTTCTTTGTATATTCTAGATGTTAGGCCTTTGTCTGATGGATAGCTAGCAAAAATTTTCCCCAGTCTGTGGGTTTTCACCCTGCTCTATTGGTGATTTGTTTTGCTGTGCAAAAGCTTTTTAATAGAATGTGGTCCCAAGCACTGATTCTTTTTGTTGTTTCGCGTTGTTTCCTGTGCTGTTTGTGTTATGTTCATAAATTTTTTCCCTACCCCTATGTCTTCGAGAGTTCTTCCTATTTTATTCTCCAGTAGATTTAGTGTTTCTGTTTTAATATTTAGATCTTTTATCCACTTTGATTTGAGTTTAGTACAGGGTGAGAGACTTGGATCTAGTTTTAGTTTTTGGCATGTGGCAAGCCAATTTTTCCAGCACTATTTGTTAAAGAGGCTATCTTTCTTCCAGTGAGGATGTTTGGCTCCTTTGTTGAAGATGAGGTATTTGAGTGTGTTTGGGGTTCTGTATCCTCCAATCTATTCCATTGATCCTCAGGTCTGTCTTTTTGCCAGTAACATGCTGTTTTTATCACTGTAGCTTTATAGTATAGTTTTAGGTCAGGAACTGTGATGTCCCCTGCCTTTCCCTTATTGCTTAAGATTGTTTTTGCTATTCTTGGTCTCTTCTGGTTCCACATGAAGTTCATGATTGTCCTTTCTAATTCTTTGAAGTATGTTGGTGGTATCTTAATTGGAATTGCATTAAATCTGTATAGTAATTTAGGAAGTATAGCCATTTTCACTATGTTGGTTCTTCCTACCCAGGAACACGAGATATCTGTCCATTTTCTGATATCCCTTTCTATTTCCTTTTCTAGAGTGCTGTAGTTTTCAATGTAAAGGTCTTTTACTTCCTTTGTTAGGTAGATTCCTAAGTATTTTTTTTGTGTGTGTGTGCAATTATGCAAAGTATATTATCTGTTATTTCTTTTACAGTGGGTTTATTGTTTGTGTATAGGAATGCTATTGCATGGTCTAAAAATTGAAGGATGTAAAACAGTATTCCATGCAATAGTAACTGCCCCAAAAACTCAGGTGTTGCTATTTTATGTTTAAAAACAACTGGACTTCAAACAAACAAAAGAGGCAAAGATGCTTACTAAATATTGGTTATGGGAACATTCTAACAAGAAGAGATAACAATTATTAACATATATGCACTAAAAAATGACATACCAAACTCATAAAACAAGTAATACTGGACATAAAAGATGAGATAAACATAAATGCAATTATGGTGAGGTCCTCTATACCACGCTAACAAACAGACAGATCAAATAGACAAAAAAAATCAACAAGTAGGGCTGGGGATTTAGCTCCGTGGTTTGAGTGCTTGCCTAGCAAGCATAAGGCCCTGAGTTCAGTCCCTGGCACACACACACACAAAAAATCAACAAATAAATTTCAGAGTTAAAAAAAAAAAACACTAAAAACTACTTTGCAAACTTGTATGCAAATAACTTGTAGAATGCAGCAGAAATGGATAGATTTGCAGATACATATGAGTTACCAAAACTGAAGCCAAATGACTTCAAAACCCTGAATAATCCATTAGTAGGCAATGAAATTGAACCTACCAACCTACCAATTAAGCAAAGTCTGGGTACAGAAGGGTTCTCTGTTGAGTTCTACGAAAGCTTCAGGAAGTTCAAATCCCAATATTTCTCAAGGTTTTTAATGAAATTGAAAGTGAAGGAGAACTGCCAAAGTTATTCCTTGAACCTACCATTACCCTACTTCCAAAGTCAGCCAAGGATCCAACCAAAAAAGAGAACTGTAGGCCTGTCTCTTTAATGAATTTAGTTGCAAAAATTTTCGATAAGATACAGACAAACAAAATGCATTGAATCATCCAAAGGATCATATACCTTGACCAAATAGGGTTTGTTGCAAAGATGAAGGGACGGTTCATCCTATGAAATCAATACATATAATACAGCAAATGAAAGGAAGCAAGAACAAAAGTTACATGATCCTCTAAATACATGCAGAAAAAGCCTTTACAAAATCTGACAACCTTTAGTGATAAAATCCCTGAAAAAAAAATAGAGAAGGATTGTATCTCAATCTGATAAAAGCCATTTATGACAAACCAACTGAATACATCCATTTAAATGGGCAAAAACTGAATGCTTCCCCTCTAAAGCCAGGAGCAAGATAATGGTGTCAATCATCACCATTGGTGCTCAACATAATACTCAAAACATTAGCAAGAACAAGGCAATAAAAAAGAAATAAAAAGGTTATATATAGGAAAGGAAGAAGTCAAATTACAATTATTTGCTGATGACACAATCTTCTACATAGAAGACCCAAGAAAATCCACCAAAAGACTTTTAGAATTAATAAACAAATTCGATAATATAGTAGGAAAATCAATACACAAAAATCAACACCATTCTTATTCACTAATAATGAACCGACCGAGAAAGATATTTAAAAGTACCATTAACAACAGCACCAAGAAAAATTACTTAGGAATTATCCGAACTAAGGAAGTGAATGATTTCTATGATGAAAATTACAGTACTCTGAAAAGGGAAATTGAAAAGGACATCAGACAATGGAAGGATATCCCTGGTTCCAAGATAGGCAGACCTAATGTAGTCAAGATGGCCAGACTTCCAAAATTGGTGCACAGATTCAGTGCAGTCCCAACCAAAATTCTAACAGCATTTTTTACAAAACTGAAGAAAAGGGTCCTAAGATTCATATGAATCCGGAAGAGACCCAGAATAGCATTTGAGCAAAGTGGGAGGCATTGCCATCCCAGGCTTAAAGTTATATTACAAAGCTACTTTGATAAAAGTACTGACACAAAAACAGACATGAGGATCAGAATGGAAGAAACAGAATGGAGGATGCAGAAACAACTCCAAGCACATTCAGCTGGACAAAAACATATACTGAGGAAACATCGCCCCTTCAATAAATTATATTGGGAAAACTGGCTATTCATATGCAGAAGATTGAATCTAAGCCTATATCTCTCACCACATACTAAATTAAAATCAACATGCATCAAAGAACTAAATGTTGAAACAGAAGCATTTAACTTGCTAGAAGACAAAATAGGTAAAACTCTTGAAGTCATAAGCTCAGGCAAGGACTTTCTGAGTAGAATCTTACTTGTAAAAGAAATAGTGCTGAGAATCAACAAACCAGATCATATCAAATTAAAAAGCTTCTATGCAGAAAAAGAAAGAAACTACAAAGAGTGAAAAGATAACCTACAGAATGGGAAACCAATTCTACTAGCCATTCTTTAGACAGAGAACTCTTATCTAGTGCATATAAAGAACTAAAAAATTTAGAACTCTCAAAATAAAACACCTAATCAAAAATAAGCAAGCCTGGGCTTTTTTTGTTGGTAGCAAGCAAAATGAATAGACACACCACAGAAGAAGTACAAATGGCCAATAAATACATGAAGAAATGCTTAACATCACTGGCCATTAGAGAAATACAAATTAAGGCAACACTGACACTCCATCATATCTGGAAAAAATGGCCATCATCAAGAGATCAAATAATAACAAGTGCCGAAAAGGACATGGGGAAAAAGAACTCATCCACACTACCAGTGGAAATATAAACCAGTACAACCATTGTGGAAATCCGTGTGAAGATGCCCTGAAAACCTGAAACTAGAAATTCCAGTTCACTCAGCTGTTCTCTTTCTGTGAATCTTCTCAAAGAGTTAAAGAAATTATACTACAGTGATACATGTATATCCATGTTTATAGCAACACAATTCATAATTGATAAGTCTTGGAAGTGACCTATCTGTCCATCAACAGATGAGTGTAAAGAAAATGTATATATACATAACAGAGTGCTACTCTGACATAAAGAAATATAAGCTTGATTCATTTGTGGGAAAATGGATGTACTTTGAGACCATGATATTAAGTGAAAAAAATCAGATATATAAGCTTAAATATCACTTGGTTTCTCTTACATGAGCAACCCAAAGTATAAATAAAAAGCAAAATAAAAGATAGATAAAAGGAAGTAGAATAATAGATCTTTCTCAAAGGGGAAGAGGATTAAGAGATGGAGGGAGAGGAGAGGAATAGAGGATAAAAAAAGGAATTAAAATGTGTTATGTACATGTACCAATGCTACATAAGGAATGTAAACATTATGTACTGCAAACATACCAAAAAGAGGAGGGTGATCAAGAGACGGACATAGGGGAGAGACGGAGGGCAAAGGGGATTAAAAAAAAAAGAATGAAGCCGTATTATGTACATGTACCCACTCCTCACAAGTAATGTCAACATTATGTACTACAAACATACTAATAAAAAACAGGCAGCTGGCACCTCATAAGTAGTTTGCCTAACTCTGGTGTAGGGGCTGAAGCCAATAATCATTTTTAAGTATTTGTTCAATCATATTCCAAATTCGTATCAGTTCAGCAAACATCTACTGAGTAAGTGTTAATTATTTGGTTTAATAAAAGGCAAAAAAAGGGAGATAGTATTCAAAAGAGAGGAGAACTAGATAGGGAAAAGGGGGATAAAGAAGAAGGTTAAAAGAAAAGTAAGATGAAAGGGAAAAAAATGGAAAAATGTAAATAAACTTGTTGAAAATAGAGGGGGTGGGTGAATGGAAGGGAGGGGAGGGGAAGAGGGGGGAAAGCCAAGATACATCATGTACAGGTACAAAATAACCATGTTGATTATGATCATTACGTAAACAATGTACCATTACATGTTCTTGGTAAAAATAAAAATTAAAAAAAAATAAAAGGCATAAATCTTGTCTCCGAGACAAATTTCCTAGATTTCAACCCCTATAAATTTACACTCTTTCATTAGAGAGGGCCTCTTACTTGGTCTTGTGTCTAATTTCTTTCTTAACCATTCTGATTATATTTATTGACAGGATTTGTAGATTTGGTCTCTTAATAGCTCACAGGTATTTTGTGCCACAGAGTATACTTCAAAACAGCCCAATTCATGTGTATAGAGAGAGCTACCATACTCATATGTCACAGGCCATTTGACTGACTTGGTTCTTTTGGCAGAACCCAAAATACTTGAATAAGCAGAATTGTACAATATAAGGGCCCTATTATTATTTCCAGAAAAGTGCTTATCTCTAGAATATATATTATATGTGTGATATATACCACATATATATATATCATACATCATATATCACACATATATATCATATATCAAATGTCACATATACCATATATCATATATATCTATGTCACATATATAATATATTGCATATATCACATATATAACATGTCATATGTCACATACATAATATATATCATATACAGATGGTAAATGGAAAAGTGCATATTATATATTGCTCTTGCCCCAGCTGTTTATGATTCTGGTAATCTAATGCAGTGTTCATTAGCTTTGCTGATGGCATCTGGGAGCTTCTCTTTGATTAAAATGAACCTGGAAGCAACAATGCTGAGTGTTGATTTGTTCCTTTATTTTTTTTTTTTTTTTTTTTTTGTGCTGGGGATTGAACTCAGGGCCTTGACTTGCTAGACAAGCACTCTAACCACTGCGCTAATTCCCCAAACCTCCGATTTGTTCTTAATGAAGAAAAACTTGACTGGCCTTCACTTAACAAGAGATCATTTTACTTTAACACAATTTGAACTTCTTTGGATCGAAAAACATTGACTTCTTCTTTCATTCAATCCCAGGGGAAATAATTCAGAAGTTGAACAGAGTTTCTGAATCATGATGAAGTATCTGTGCTGCCTTTCTCTAGTGGAGGAAGCATCCAGAAGTGTGATTTTTTAGTACCACAGGGTCTGCGTCTTCTCTGAAATCAGGCACACTGGTCATAGCCTTGCATTTCATTGACATAGTCTCTGCATTTTCCTGTTCATCCACTTCCTTTTCAGAAAATTCTATGTGGTTCTTAGGGCAATTGTGCATTAACTATGGGCAGGAAACACATCAGATAAATATTCTGTCTGAAAAATGTTTTTTTTTCTCCCCAGATTTTCCCCTTATACTTTTTTCCTCATTGTCCCTGAACCTTGATTAATTTTATTCATTTACCTGAAGAGGCACTTGAGTACTTGGAGGTCGATGTCTCTGTTAGTGGCAGGCATCACCACAAGAGTCCTTGCCCAGAAACCTGGCACGGGTACCACTCTCCTCCTGCACACGGTTCCTTCTGTCTTCCCAGATCTCCAAAGTCCAGGAGTGACTCTCCCTCTGTGTGCAATGAGATATGGACTAAGCAGGATGGATAGCGGCTTTTCTACTTCTTTGCCATAGAAGCTCACAAAGCATTATTTTACTCATTTATAATAGAGAAGAACCCCCGCGAGACGGGACTGGCATTAAAAAAGATAACGAGGAAATGCAAGCAGCACAGTGTATCATATAGTATGTGTGCTCAACGAGAGTCCTAAACCTGAAAGAGGCACTTAGAATTTAGCTCATTGGTTTCACCAGCAGATGGCTACAACAGAACAGCCGAGAATCACCTGTCCCGAACGAGACTTTTCATGGTCCCTCTAGACCTAGCTAAACAGATGTATTCATGTTTAAAAATCTTCCCAGATGATTCTGAGAGCAATAAGATTCGTGAACCAGTACATCATCCTCCGCACTCACAGCGCTCAATTCCTTTCATCAACAGCCCTGCCATTTGTTCTATTCGCTTCTCTTTGAATATCTTTGTTGGTAGTGAATCGGATGTCTCTTGGAGCAGACCTGTCTCCTTGTCACAGATAATGCTAACTCTCGGGCTTATGAAGAACAAGATAACTCATTTTTCCATTTGAAAACCCCATAATCATATAAAAAGTCTTAAATTCTTGCATCATATTTCTCATATGGATAATGCATCCTGACAAAACCTTAGTCCCAGAACCCCAGCTTCTTGTTTACTGAATTTTATCAAGTGCTTTTCTGCTGCTAGAATTCTGGTTGGCTGATCCTTACAATTCTGCCCCACTTTTAAGTTTTTTTAAATGTTACATTTCAATAGCTCCTTCTTTTAGTAAGTACAGAATATGTTCCTGTACATAAGTTTTTGCAAAAAGGAATCGGAAATCTTTTTAAAAAAATATATGTGATTTCCATATCCTTAATCATACTATAAGTTGCTCAGCATTAAAACTATGATTTTCATATCAGCACCCAACGATTTAGACTTAGGTAAAGTTGAAGAAATTAAGAAATCTTACGGTGCAACTTTTTACTCTTAGATCCATTTTAGGGATAAAATATCGGAGATTATGAGGACTAAGTGTTTTCCTCTTATCACATAGTACAAAACTCAAGCTAGCACTTAGCACTCAGCAGATATGCTTTTCCATTTATGATACACTTTTCTTACGTAATATTTAAGGATTTTATATATTCTGGAAAAAGTAAACATTGAGATATCTTGGACTTTAGATCAGCATGGTATGGTAGCATGGAGGTAAAAATTGCATCCACTCTTGGATAGCAAATGTGGGCTCCAAACTATCTATGTAAATGTCATGTGCATTTATTTTTACCTGGCCTCCCTTGCACGCATTTTTTGTATTTTTTTTGCTTTAATTTGGGTTATAGATTGATCTTATATAATATTCAGAATTCACATTTACTTACAAATATACAGACAGTCCTTGGCTTGCAATGGTTTGACTTAAGATTTTTCACCTTTAAAATGGTGCAAAACACATATGCATTCAGTGGAAACCATAATTTGAATTTTCATTTTTGATCTTCTTTCCTCAGGTTAGAAAGCTTCTGGACTATAGATCTGAATAGATTATGTTAACTGAGGTGCTTCATATAAGAAGTAGTGACACAGCAGCTTAGTGGTTAGTAGTTTTTAAAATCCACTTCCTGCTTGAAGTCCCCATTTTCACCATTTACAAAAATCTGAGAAAAATAGGCAACTCATTTGATTTTTCTAAAATAGTTTCTTCTTCTGAAAAATGAACAATGTTACATTATGCAAAGCTCAGTTGAGAAAACGAGTGCAATAAAAAGTTTAGTACAGCACTTAACAAACTTAACTCTCTTCTTATACAAAATGGGCACCGGAACTCATACCTCTTGAGATCTGAAAGTTTCATCTAACATGGAAGTTTTTATTTTGCTCTTCTGTTCTGCCTCTGTGTCTCATGTGCATCCTTGATCCAATTGCTGCAGCTGCACAGACAAAATCCTGGTTGGGGCTGCTGATTGGCATTAGATAAACCATTGAAGTGAATCAGCATCCTGCCCAGCCTGACTCCCCTCCACAACTTCTCACATGGTAAATATGAAGAAGGCTCTTCATGAGGTGATCATATATGAAATTTGAATTGTGAGTAGGACTGGACACTTTTATGGTCATTACAGGCCGATTGGTAAGGAACGAAGCACAACAGCATCAAATTACAAGATTTGTAGTGAATGAATAACCTTGATGCCCTTTGCAAATCCTAGGTGCATGACCCCTGATGGTGTATAGCTTTCCTCTGTTGACTATCGCTTTGGAAAATTACCTTGTGAGACAATCCTGGGCTTCCTAGCACAGCCCAGAGGCAGCCAGCTGTTTTCAAATATCACCTTCCCAATAGCAATCTCTTCCGTTTCCTGTCTTAACATTTCTTCAATACTTAGAATGCTGAAGGCCATGTAGGGGGGTCCAGGACAGAGATGGTCTTTGTTTTTAAGACAGCAATTACTTGCATCTCAGGAGCACTCTAAAAAGAATCTGTTGAAACTCTCTCATAAATATTTTTTCGAAGCTGGCCTTATGTCACCTACTGCAGGATAATTGAAAATAATTTCATGACAATAGAAGAAAAATCTCTGAATCAGTCCAGAAACTTCTAAGTTGTAACCTTAGGAGAACGCAGAAAAGTAATTTTCTTTCTCTTTTCAAAACAGTCTAAATAACATTGAAATAGCCTGGAACTGGGGAACTAAGAAATAAATGGCTGGAGAAACATGGCAGCCTGTGAAGCAGTTGTAGAAACGAGGAAAGAATTGGGATCACTCCTGTGTCATGTATTACCACATCCTTTAGTACATGAAGAATACAAAATTGTGGGCTCTCTTTGTAGGAATATACAGATTTCTCTGGTTATGAAAATGGAAATGATAATAATGAGAAACAGGTAAGAAAACAAGAACTTCAATGATTAAGTGTTAAAATGGATTATGGTCCTAATAAGTGCTATAAATTGCAGTGAAAGGCCAAGTAAACAAAGAGGGGCTAGTTTGATGGTTGGGGAGGGAGGTGGTAGATGCAAGGTATTGTTTAAAGGTGGTTAGTATTTTAAACAGGGAGATGAAAAGGAAAGAGACTTTTTAGTAGTGGCAGGAGGAACGATATGAATAAATATGAGATGGTCATAAATATAGAGTTTAGAGTAACAGAGAGTTGACAGAATATCTTGAAGGTAAAGGTTGTACAAATTCAGGGCTGGGGATGTGGCTCAAGGGCAGCATCAACACTTAGTGTATAAGGCCTTGGATTCTATCTCCAAAACTGCAAACTTTTCTTTTTAATTTTAAAAAGACTATATAAATTCATGTGAGTGTTTCAAAAAATTAATTATGAGGCCTGCAGTACAAAATTACAAAGTGCATTGTTGTGCTCTGGTGAAAAGGTGAGATCTCTAGATGCGACACAATACACAAAGTGCCACGACAGTGAAGTTTCCTTGGACATCTGACAAGAGGCGCTCCTTCTCCCCACCTAATACCTTGCTCTGGGAATGTGGGGACCAGCTTCAGCTTGGGCCAAACAGACGAAACACACACACGAAGCAGAACGAGGTGTTTGTGATAGTAATATAATCCTACCCAAAGAGCAGGAGACGTGAGAAGGAGAAAAACAATTGAAAGCCAGAGATTTACCTGTCTCTGCTTGTCTTTTTAGCTGTGTCTCTAGGGCCCACTCCCCTGCTGTGGAAAGCTAAACAGTACCTCTCTGGTAATCTGCGTTTGCAGCGGGATCAACCTACAAAGCATAGCTTGATAAAATATAGTTGCTGAAATGGGAACTGGCAGCCTCATTCATTTTAAATAGGACTAAAACATAAAATCACATTCTTTCTAAAAGTTTCAGACTACATTTAATATTTCCTATGCTAAATCCCAGATTGCTTGAAAAACCCACAGAAGATTAAACTCCTGTTCTTTTTCCTTTTTTATACTCTTGTAACATTAGACAATGGTTTTGACTTTATTTTTCTTTTATCCAGGTCAGTGCCGTTCATTCACATTGCTCTGAACTGTGTCATAACAGTGGCATGTGGATTATCTAAGGGGCTGTGTGGACAAGATTTGGTGCTAAGGTGTTTTGTTGAGACACAGTCAAACGGCTGAGTGACAAGGCACATATTCATTTTGTGAGAGGTATCTTCGGTAGGCATAAAAATGATGTGTATGTCTCAGCCGGGGCAAAGGTCTCCATGCTCAGTGGAAGCTATCACTGGCATAAGCACACACATGAGTCTAAGGATCACAGTGTGCTTCCTATTTCAAGCCCTAGTTTAACACAGAATATTCATATACATGCTGAATTCAGTGGGTGACCGATCTTGTTAGCCGTGGAAACTGGAGTCCCCACCTTTGATAAAACACCCCCATTTCCTTCTTACTCTCATATCGTGCTTTGAGTGAAACTGACACTCCTTCAGTTCCAGATGACAGCATGTGACTCAGCCTGAATCTCTTCCTTGGATACAAAATCAAGACCCACAGGAAGATAAGGAAACAAACGGGAGCTGGTAAAACTCATCTTCAGGTATGGTCAAGAAGACCAAGGGAAGCACATGCCTCCTTTTTTCCCCCTAAGTTTTACAGCCATATTTCGTCATAAGGAGAAAGTCTGTCTGACGATGGGGCGAATGAAGGAAAAACAATGGAGCCCAGAAATGGGGAGAATAATAAGGTGATGCTATCATATTCACTGGATTCATGCTGCATATAAAAGAAAAATGTGCCTTTGATTATTTTTATGTGCGTTAAGAAATAAAGTCTTATAGCATTGAGGTAAGAATCAGTGGTATGTCAGTAAATGACCCTGGTATGCTGCCAAATGTTTATCAGCTGGTGCTCTGGATGTACATTCCGGGACAGAGATAGTAAAGCTGGATGTATCTTGTTTCCCACACTCTAGTTGAAGTGCTTTGGCATGTCACATTCACGCTGTCAGCTTGAGGTCACTGAAAATCAATTTGGAAAGAGATGTGTACAGTTGATTCTTACACACAGATAAGAGTTATCTTCAAAACATCATGGGTTGGAGTCTATGCTAATTCTTAATAAATCCATAAAAATTATTTTCAGCAACATCGATTAACTTTTTTAGGAATATTAGCCTCTTCTTTTTCAATCTGTAAAATGCTGCTTCGGCATGATAATGCATGGAATATTTCCTCCTTAGTTTGTAAATAAAGGATGGAGAATAACATCCCTATTAAAACAGTAATGAGGTAGATTAGAATACTTGAAATAGTTCCTTAAACCTTTAGTAAAGAAAAGTAAGGTGTGCTTGGAACATTAGCGTAGCTATCAGACTTAAGATATGTGTGGTAGCAATTACATTTCTGTCTTTCTGGGAATTTAAGAATGTTAGTTACCCGAGTCTCATTTTATACAGCTATGAAACTGGTTGTGTACTAATACTTAAATTATGAGGTTTAGATGAGAACTAAATACGATACTCTGTATGAAACAATTTAGAACCAGTGAAGTGTTGAATTGATATTTGTAATAATTGTAAGAGTCCAGTTGATATTTGTGATAACTGACATATGATACATCGGTTTTTCTCTCCTCTCCTTATATTAGGAGTCCTATTGCACATGTGCTAATATGTTGCATATTTTCTCTTAGGACACCGAGGTCTTTTAAATCTTTTTTTTAAACTTTTATTCATAGTGAATAATTTCTACTGGTTTGTTTTCATTATCCCTGACTCTATTATCTTTTACTTCTCCAATTGATTATGAAGAAAGTATATTTTTCAATTCATATGTTTTACTTTGAGGTCCTATACTTTCAATTTGCTTCTTTACAAATAACCTGTTGAATTTCACTTTAAGATCACTCTTTTTCTGTTATTTAAAATCTATGACATAGTGGTACTTTCTCTGTTGAGTACTTTTTCTTTTAATCCTGGCTAATATTGTCCCATTTCTTCACAAACTTGGTTAATTCTGATTGGAAACAAGACTTCTTGAATATATGATACATCCTGAACTCTGATTTCAGGCATGTTTCTTGAAAGAACATTTATTTTACCTTAATAAACAATTAATTATTGATGGATTGCACTGAGTTTGTGCATTCTTTGGTTTACTGTGTTACACTGTTACATCCTTCAGATTTGCCCTTAGTCTCATGGAGAATCCTTAGTTCTGCACCTAGTCTTTGCTCTGAAGGTTCAGCCTTTCTGAGATTTCAAGGGAAAGACCAAGGAGATTACCATACCTGTCTATCTTGATAAAATTCAAATTCTACGCTTTTCCTGTGTTGCTATAGTAAGTAGCATTTGAAATGTCTACTTAGACTTTTAGTCATGGAATTTTTATGTTCTGCTGGGTTCTTTGGAGCTTTGTGAATGTTAGGGGTCCACCAGGCATATGAAAGAATTCTGATGTGAAGTTTAGTCACTCCACTTTGCCTTTATTCTTTTTGGGGTTATTTTCTCAATTTCTAGAAAATTTGTCAGATGCAGTGTCGGTCCTCTAGCACACCAACTAAGACTGAAATTTTCTACATGAGTTTCAGCAACTGTACACAAAAGTAGTGTGAAGTGACTGAAGAAAAATATCTATAAAATTTGCATTGCCATTTAATTCCCTCAGAGGTGAAATATTCTCCAGTTTTTGCCTAAGTTTTGTCATTCTTTAGTGTCTTCAAAACTATTTCTTCAACTTTTCCAGAATTTCAGGTTTTTATTTAAGTTCATGAAATAACATGTGCTCCAGCATTACTGGGATTAGAATTAACCTCCTCTTTCAGCCTCTACCGTTTCCACTTGTTCCTATGTTTCTTAATCAACAAAGTTCCTCTTTCTTATAGTCAACAAATATTGTGCTTTTAGAAATATTATTTCCAACATCCTGGTGATTTAGAGTACATGAAACTATTACTTTTGCTCTGTTCCTCAAATTTAATAAAACTTTCCAAAGCTGCCTAGCAAATGGCTCTTTTCACTAAAAATGTGCCCCTAATGGCCTGTAAAGTCTTTTGGTAATGAGTTCAGTATCAGCTTTTCCTACTGCTAGGAAAAAATTTTCCCATGTTTTGTAAGGGAAAAAAAAGTTCTTTCTTTTTTCAAATTTCTTAAAAGTTTTGAATGGAAAAATAATTTCACTCATGGTTTATCTAAGATGTAGGTAGCAGTGACTGAAATTATTGTGCATTCCTGATATATTTCTTGGGACTCATTGCCGACCAAATCTCCACATGGATAATAAAAAGAAAGACAAGCAGTTTTGGGCTCCAAACTAACATCTCTACAGTGCCGTGTCTGGACCCACACTGTGCATATGTGCATTTGGTTTGTGTCCTGTTAACTGAAGGTTTCTCAATCGCCATCAGCAAACTAGGACTAATCTCAATTTAATCTCAACTGTCTCCACATTTGCCAAATGGGAATCAGCTCAGGCTGCTTAAAGGAAAAAAAAAAACAAAACTAAACAAAAACAAAAACAAAAACAAAAACAAACCAAACCAAACAAAAAATACTCTCCACCTCAAACTTCTGAGACAGATCTAGGCAAGGAACAACAGCCTCTTTCCCTTTCTTGTTACTTAAAACGATGCATCAGAACCCACCAAGTAACAGTTTAACTTTTCTGACTAAAAGGAAATTCTTATCTCAGCTCTGACTGGAATTAAGACTGATCTGAAATGTAACTAAGATTTCCCCTTGACAAGAAGTACCCGAGACAGGAAGGCCCGCAGGTGCCCAGGGAGCCTGGTGAGGCCCAGGGGCCTTTTCCAGGTAGGACAACCTCAACAAGGGCCATCACGGCAAGTTTCCTTCCTTGTGTTTTGTTTCAGATTTATATAAACCTTGATAACCAAATATGGACTAAACAGTGTCATCCAGTTCTTTTCAAATGGAAGTTCAAATTACTAATCTTCTAAATTATATCTCTTAACTGTGATTTTAAAAAACCCACAGTGAGATGCCATTGTAGATATGTTATGATTCCTGAATGGAAAGGATTAAGGGATGTGTTGGGGACCACAGGAAATGAATTTATGGTCAGAATTGTTGCTCTACACAATTTATTGTGTGGTTTGATATTTTGGTTATACATTTTCTTTTGTTGCTGTTGTTGTTAGTTTTGGGATGCTGCTGATTTAGTTATAGATGCACTAAAGTATATATATGTGGACAGATGACATTTACATCCATGAATTAAATGTGTATGTCTTGTAATAAACTTTTCATTTAGTAATTCACTCGTATTTAATGAACTTAGTGCAGGGAACATGAGGTAACTTGGTGTCTTAGTTGATTTTCTCATTGCTGGGACAAAAGACCGATACCAACAAGTTAAAGGAAGAAAGGTGTATTTCAGCTCACATTTTGTCAAGGTTTCTGTTTATAGTTGGCTGGCTCCAAGACAGGGTGACCTGGCAGAGGGGCATCGCAGAGGAGAAGAGCTCATGCTATGCTGGGCAGAAGGCAGCAGCAGTAAGCCTGCCTGCCTTCTTTCTGTCCCTTTCTATTCCCTCCAGGATACAAACCTATTAATTGGTGCCACCCACACCAAAGAGCTTCCGTTATTTTCACCCTTGATCCTAGTATCACACATTTAATCCATGTCAACACATCCTAAACTAGCCACCTTCAAAACTCCTCATTTATGAGACACAAGGCTTTAGGAAGAAGTCTAGATACAAGTCATAACACTTGGGCCAGGCAAAATTTGGATGAGAAAAGATAAGCAGTCATGAGAGTGGGATATGTGAGTGGTGCGTTTCCCAAAGCAACCCCCCACCACCAAGAGTCCCTTAGGCGTCAGTTGTGTTATTAGAGTTTACATCTCTTGGTTAGCTCAGGCTCCTTTAATGAACACTTCTAAAACTATTTGTGGTCAGTGAAGGCTGGATGAAAACTGGAGCAAGGAGATGTCCATTTCATTTTCCAAGTGTTGATTTTGAATTGTCTGTGGGGACACCCAAATGGAGATGATATTGGGTACTGTTATAGTTTGTGTCTAAATGTCCCCCAAAGCCTCATGAGGTAGGAGGTGGCTTGATCTACAGTGTGTGATGCTGGGATTGAGGATACGTGATTATGAAATCAATCCACTGATTGGTTTGGCGCCACCCTAATCCTAGCATCCTGGATAAGATATAAGGCTCAGGAAGAAGCTGATGAGGCCCCTTGCTTACTCCCTTGCTTATCTTGTCGCCTTCTGCCTGTCTGCCGTGCCACCCTGCCTTGGAACCATCTGACTGTGGACTGAAACCTCTACGAGCTGTTTATAAATAAACCTTTCCTCCCTTAACTTTGAATGTCAGGTATTTTGTCCCAGCAACAAGAGAAAGTTAACTAAGACAGGTGGATATACTGGCCAGTGTTCAGAGGCACATTGGGGTTAGAGAAGCATGTCTAGAAGGGTCTGCGTATACTAGATAACAGAAGCCACAGGTAATGACAAAATTAGCTAGGCAAAGGTTCAAAATAGGCTGAGATGCTTGCAGTAAGCTTATGAACCTGATAATATTATTGCAATTTCAATAGAAGTAAATTAGTCCCAAGGAGTTTATTTAATTTTTATATAATCATTAAGTTGTAAAGCCAAAAATAGAACCAAATTCTCTTTTAATAAAATATTTGTATTAAACCATGATTTCTTTTTGCCCACAGTTATCAGCCAGGCCTGCTGTGTACCCAACATGTGTAAGGCACTTGAGAGGGATAAGGGGCGTGTGTGAGAAGATAAACTCAGAGAGTGCACTTCACCTGCCACCAGGGATTGCAGGAGTTCAGGAACGGCAGCTTTATCTGCACGTTCACCGCTTGCCAGTTTTAGGGCTCTTATTGTACCACTGGTCACCTAATTCCAAACTGTGCTTTTTATGCCTTGGTCAGCCTCAGCTGGTGAAGAGGCCTAATGGGTTACTTTCATAAAAGAAGAAAATTGAACTTTTCAACGTTTAAGTTTCCCTGAATCTGATGCTTCCAGCTAGACTTCATTCTTCTCCTGGGGGTAAGCCTTTTCTCTAGCCAGACTGATCCTATCACCGTTTTCCTGTTATCTGTTTGTACATAATAAAAACACCCAATTTAGTGGTTTAAAAAGCAATAATTATTTTCCCTACTATTTTTCATGGTTAGTGGGGTTGTCTGAGCTAAGGTAGCTATTTTTTGCTTCAGCTTCTCATGCAAATGGGGCCAGCAGGCAGCCGAACCTGCAGTTACCTTGAAGGGTTCTTCTTTCACAAGTCTGGTCCAGCCGCAGAGAAGATTCAAAGACATGGATGAGTCTGCTAGATTTCTTCAGCTCTCTCCAACCTGATGAGATCTCTCCAACCTGATGACATCTCTCCATGCAGCACCATTGCACGACAGGGTCGGTGGAGCCAGACATCTTACCTGGTGCGACCAGGCTTTCAAAAGCACTTACCTCACGAGATGGAGAGCTAGGCAGAGGCAGCACCAGCCTGTGATTTAGCCTTGGAAGTCGTGTCACATCACCGGGACAAATTCTAATTGTTAGAAGCATGCCACTCACGTGAAG
>PVJO010027614.1:0-19374 GCA_004026905.1 Hystrix cristata
TTTGTTGATAGTAAAACTGTTCCTGCAGGGTTAGCCAGACCCTGGAAGAACAGGTGCGCAGCAGGAAGGTTAGACTTTTATCAGAACACAGGCATTCGAACCAGCTCTCAATAACCATATAATGGGTCTTACAACTTCTTAGGCCAAACTGTGAGTGGAACTAATATTTTGCCACAAATGGTAGTTAAAATAAAAGATAGACTGTTGGGGTTGGAGATTTAGTTCAAGTGGTAGAGCACTTGCCTAGCAAGCACAAGTCCCAGAGTTTGACCCCCAGTTTGATGTAGTTGATGCTAGCAAAATATATGATATTAACATTAAAATTAAAGAATAAAATATCTTGAAAGAATAAGTGCTTTTAAAATAATGAGCTTTGCATATTGAAGTGGGACTCCAAGTGGCCCAATGGGACACCTGAAAGTCGTCTCATTTGGACACGAGAAAGAGAGACGCCACACACTCAAAAGACAATTTTTATTAGCCAGCAGCCAAGAGTTCACTGGTGTAAGGAAGGTCTCTTGACCCTGACTTGGAGTTTGACCAGAGCTTTTATACAGTGAAATTGTGGTTATATTTTACAAATGGAATCCTTCAGATCATTACAACAGCTTGGTGTCTACATTAGTTGTTGATGAGTATCTTAGCATATACTTGTGTTATCTTAGTCATGTCCTGTGAATTTTCAGGTAGTTGTAAAGTAGTTGTTAAGTTTCAGGTAGTTGTTAAGAAATCAAAAGATTTCTTAAGATACCAGGCATGGGGGCAGGGGTTGAGGCAAACTAGAGCAAACACAAGAGTTCTGGGGAATGCACCAGGATAGTTATCTAGTAAGATGACAGGCGCATGGGGCAAGTGTCAATATACTATACCAGACAAAAGGGGCCACAACCTCAGGACAGCAGCAATGAGCTTTACTTAGGAATAAAGCCAGAGGGGAAACTTCTCCAGGGCAGGAAGGGAAACGGAGAAGATCTCAGAATAAAGGCGCCTAGGGCTTATACAGGAGTTATGGCAGGAAAGAGGTGAGGGAATTGGCTGGCCTGTGAAACCTTCACAGGTTAGGGTACTTCTTTGTTCCTCTTTATCTTGAGGCTGTGAGCGCTGGGGGGAGCATACGGGCCAGAGGAGCTAGACATTCCTTTCCTGGTTGTAGGCTTCCTGTGTGACTTATGGATCTTTCTTATCTCCAAGCTGTGGGATTGGGAAGGTCCTGGTGACTGGGAGTTGATTGCTTCCCATAGGGCTTTAACTTTACAGCCACTAGTGTTTCTGCCTGGGCCTGGCCAGAGATGTCTAGTAATTAGAATATATAACAGCAAGGGTTGGGGTTTATTCACTAGTATAGAGGGGGGTGCCTTAGGAATGGAGTGGGATGGAACATTCTAACTAGCAGATGTTCACGCAGTGGGGTGGGTGGGGCTTTGCTCAAGCTACTTGCCATTTCATATAAACAAAAATAGCAATGGCGAAAAACTGCAAGGTCTGAAGAAACATGCACAAAATTTTATATGTCACACAACAGAGGGTGTGTGAAAAACATTTCTTCTCTTTACTGATAACATGTTTTTAAGATAATTATTTATGATAACCAAATATCAGTAAGAAACACAGACATTCTAAAGTGGTCCTGCATAGATGTCCTATAATATGTGATATGTGACATGTCGTTCGTATTATTTTGCTATATTTTGTGCAGCTAACTTTGAAAAGGGGAGATTATTCTTCATGTTGGCACAGACCTTTCTTTAGCTGACAGCAATAAGAGAAGCCACAGTCTCAAATTTGAGTCATTTGTAGGAAAATGGATGCATCTTGAGAGGATAATGCTATGTAAGTAAATCAGACCCAAGTTTATTGTATGATTTCTCTTATATGAGACAACCAATGTATAAACAAGTTAAAAAGCAAAATAAAAGATAGATAATAAGAAACAGGGAGATAGAATTTTGCAAAAGGGAAGGGAACCAAGAGATGGAGGAAGGGGGAAAAGAGAGGAGGGAAAGGGGAATAAAAGGAAGGGAATGAAAAAACAATTAAGTTGTGTTATGTACCTCTACCAACTCCCAACAATGAATGTAATCATCATGTACTACAAACATGTACTAATAAAAATTTAAAAATTTTTAGATGTATGAGAATTACTGGAAGTTTTATTGCTGGCCTGAAAAAAGAATGTCACATGAGGAGGTCTGTGGGCAGCTATGAGATGATCCCTCTGGTTTACAGAATAGTAACCTTACTCCTACAACTGCAAAGACTAAATTTTGTGCACCACTCAAATGAACTTTCCAATAAATTCTTCTACAGAGCATTCAGACAGGAGTCCAAGTCAACCAACCCATTGACTTCAGTCTTGTGACTACTGAGCAGAGAATCCAGGGATGAAGTGATGAAGTGTACAACTCCTGACCCACAGAAACTCCGCAGTAGTAAATTTAAGCAGCTAGACTTATAGTAATTTGTAAAGCAGCAATAGAAAACTACCGCACTCAGTATATAATTCTTTTAAATAGGACCAGTATTTTACTAGCAGACTTATTGTAGACATGAGAGAGAAGACCGAAAAGTCCACAGCATATTGCCATGTACACTGTGGAAGTTCAATTGATGAAAATTATTAAGATTATTGTTTTGTTTGTTTGTTTTTTGTTTTTTTTTTTTTTGGTGGTTGTTTGTTTTTTTTTTTGTGGTGCCGGGGATTGAACTCAGGGCCTTGTGCTTGCAAGGCAAGCACTCTAATCACTGAGCTAAATCCCCAGCCCTTATTAAGATTATTGAATAAATGAAGTTTGATTAATTTTTCTTTTTTTACTTGGTGCTGGGGATTGAACTCAGGGCCTTGTACTTGTGAGGCAAGCATTTTAACCACTGAGCTAAATCCCCAGCTAAAGTTTGATTAATTATTAAAATATAGTAATTTCAGGTTGATCATCAATGAACATTAAATAGGAACAATTTCCCAAGTAATATTATCCCTATTTAAGATACGTGCATACCTACGCTTATGCGGCCCAATTCACAATAGTTAAACTATGGAATTGAGGAGGAACAGGGCGTGGCCTGACCTGGCTGGGAAGACGGACCTGACCTTGGGGGAGTGGCCTTGATCCGATGTCAGCCTGGGCCAAGAAATTCCAATCACCCCTCATATGATTGGGAAACTCTCAGGAGAACAGAATCCAGATAAATGTGAATGGCACCACGAGTTCACTCTCTTGCACTCGCTCTTGTGCTCTCTTGCTCTTATTCGCTCTTTTTCCCTTGCGTGCTTGCCCTCTTGCCCCCTTAAACTCCTTTGCCCCCCTGCTCCCTAACCCATGCGCTATCTTTAGCTCCCTAGCCTCCTACACCTTTTCAGATCCCTAACTGCAGCAGCGGCTGGCTATTTTATTCACCTGGCCAAACCAGTCTCCCTTTTGTTACTTAAATAAACCTCCTTCAAGCCCTAAAATTCACTCCTGCAATTCGTTGCCTGCTCAAATAAAGAACCTGGAAATATCCTCTTTGAACTCCCCATACTCTCCTGCAACAGAATCAGCTTAGATTCTCATCAACAGATGAATCGATAAAATATGGTGTAAATCGGGCACAGTGGTGTACATCTACAATCCCAGGACTCAGGAAGCTGAGGCAGGTGGGTCACCCCAAATTCAAGGCCAGCTTTGGCTACACAGTGAGTTTGAGGCCAGTCTGAACTACATAAGAAGACACTTTCTCAAAAAAAAAAAAAAAACACAAACAAAAAAAGGTGGTATATGTACACCATGGAATATAATTCATCAATAAAGAATAGAATCATGCCATTTTCAGGAAATTGAATGAAACTGGAGACCATGTTAAACAAAATAAGCCAAACTCATAAAGTTAAAAAATCTGCATGTTTTCTTTCATATATGGAATCTAAAAAAAATTTAGAGAGGAAAAAAAGAGATGACAGGAAAGTAGAAGGGAGATTGTTAGAGAAGAGGAAAGACATCGGGGGAGGTTATGACAAAGGAGCAAAGGGAAGGTGAAATAAAGTATGTTGTATGCATGTGCCAATGACAAATCAAAAATCACTCTTCTGTGTAACTAATATGCACTAGTAACACACAAAAACACTCGAATTCTAGCCAGAAAAAAAGCAAGTATGATGAAATAAGGATTATTAAATATTGGATGAGAGAAAAATATAAAACATCAAACCGATTGGTGAAGGGCTGGTAGGAGGGGAATCAAAGCAGGGGAAGTGTGAGGAGTTCCAAGGCAGCACAGTTACTGAGCCAAGAAACAAAGTGTGTTTTGAGGACACTGAATTAATCAGTTTGGTTTGGGCAGACTATGGGGAATAAAGAGAACTGAGGACTGCAATGCCAGCATGGAGAGCCAGTCAGGTGATTACAATTGCACACTGGGGCCCAGGGATCTCCAGGGCCTCACCTGATAAACAATTCCCTCTTTGCCACCCTCAAAGAGGCCTTGGCAATGTCCCAAGGGCAGGATTGGTATGCTCAGCCCCAGCATCAGGAGGTGGTTTCAGCTCCTTCCCAGTCTCAGGTGGGTCTCAGCAGTCTCTGAAGCTGAAGAAACCATGTTTCCAATGTTTCCACAACTTCTCCTGCAGGATCTCCTGTGGTTCAAGACTTATACTCCACAGATAGGACCAAAGTGTGTCTTTCTCAGACATTGCTAGATGCCAATAGTCTCACGTAAATCTATCATCCCCTTGATGCTAGCAGAACTGAAGGAGGTGACTCAGTAGTTTTCTTTCCTGGAGCTCTGAGTGAGTACCACCTGGCTAAGCTCTTCTGCCTCCACAGTAAAATCCAGAAAACAAAAAATATTCTATCAGGCAATTAGCACTGATTGCCACTGTTTTGGATCCCTGGATTGAATTTAGAAATGTTAAATTTGTGCAAGAAGATATTTTATCACCAAATGCGTCTTTCTCTTACCACCAATTCCCCACCCAAATATACACAGCATGTCACAAAATACACCTACATGTAATTATAACCCTCCAACTGCATAAATTTAGGGGCATCATTAAACATTTATACAACTTTCAGTTTTTTTCTCTTAAGATTGGTTCAATATCATTTTGAAGTCCCTTTCAGAACTCAATCTTGTGATGCCAAAGCTCTAATATGCATCAAATTAAAGTAAAAAGGTATAATTTAGTACAGATAGATTATAGAAGTCAGAAGTTCAAAAGAGTCATTATGGATGGGAAAATACATTTATGTGCACCAGGCATGGTGACAGGTATAGAATACATTAATAAATTCAACATTGTTTACTGCAATGGGATACAAGGGTAAAAAAGAACATACCATGTTTCCTGGTAAAGTCTAGTCATGTTGAAATACAGATATTATAAGACACAAAAAGAAAAGAGCTATATGTTTGTCCTCTTTCATAAGTAGCAGTTAAAAGAAAATCTCTAAATATACAATAATGACCACTAGCGATTGAGAAGAGAGAGAAGGAGGGAAGATACAGGGAGCCTGGATTTGAGTATTGTAATCTGTATGAATGTGTTGAAACATCCCATTCAACCTCATGAATGGGTTGAATTCATACACTTGAAAAAAATGAAGTAAAATGGTTTAAAAATAAACATTAAAAGTGTATAAAGTCTATTATTTTTGCTTAAAGATATATAATTTAACCTCATTCAAAATTCTGTGAAATGAATTGTCTTCCATGTTTCACATGTAAGTAAACTGAGGCCAACAGAGGTAAATTTTTCAGTAGAGGTGGAACAGTTGGTCAGTCGCAGAGTTGATCGGTAGGGGCTTAATATGGACCTTAGTCTGTCCCCCTCTAAAATGGTGGCCATCCAAAACACAGCTCTGATGTAATGTTTAAGCTACATGTGAACTAATACAATGTTGTTACAATGAACATTTAGTCCATCTTTTTCACATGAGGGTCAAGGATGGCATCTAAATGGCTTCCTGGAATAAGTGATTCAGCATTGGCTCATTAATGATGATCTTCTAGCTCAGCAGACTTAAGATAAATAAGTTGTCATCTGGTGATGAGCTGCATTCCAGGACTGGTACAATGACCATATTCACAGAGCAGAAGGAAACAAAAGAGCACCCACAGGTCAAACTTGTGATCTCAGCCTGGTTAGTCCTGATTCTTAATCTTCTGAAACACTCTAGCTAATAGATGAAGAAAAGGACCAAAGGGGAAAGCAAAGAAAAATAGTGCTACATTTTAGTTTACAGTTTTGAAATCAGTTTCCACATGACCTGGGTTGGTCAGAATTTCAATGCTGTGAGAGAAGCCTACCTATCAGGTCTACCCTCAGAGAAGGAAGCATAAAACCACAAGATGGAGTACCTTGGGTAAAGTTCTGGGAATGATAGCAGGGCTGAAGTACAAAAAAAAGATGATACCACTTCTAAACCAGTGGATTCCAGCCCAAGAAGTATGAGTAGAAGACTGAACTTAGTAGCAAAACAGAAAGTAAAAAGCAGGATTTCAGAGTATGTATGGAATACTATACGACAATATTCTAATCCATGTTCTTCATAGGAGACATTTAATTATTACGTTATTCTGTAAGTGAAAGACTATGAGAAATTTCAATACCAGTCTTGGAGATGACTTCATTTTAGTAGGCTTCTTGGGTTGGCCTCAACTAGAACTTATACTTTTTGTCTTCAATTTTCTACTCCCTAACTCTCTTGGGCAACACTGCCATTATTGCTCTCTCGACTGGACCCTAGATTGCACACACCCATGTACTTCTTCCTCTCCCACCTCTCCTTCCTAGACCTCTGCTACACCACCAGCGCTGTGCCCCAGCTCCTGATCAACCTTTGGGGACAGGACAGGACCATGAACCATTTAGGATGTGTGGGCCAGGTCTTCATTGTCCTGGCCTTGGGTTCCACTGCATGTGTGCTGTTGGGAGTGATGGCCTTTGATCTCTATGCAGGTGTCTGTCCACCCCACTACACAGGCATTATGCATCACTACTGCTGCCAGGCACTGGCTGTCACCTCCTGGTTGGGAGGCTTCATGAACTCTCTGACCTAGGCAGGCCTCATGATGGCCATGCCTCTTTGTGGCCACCACCTGAACCACTTCTTTTGTGAGATGCCTATGCTCATGAAGTTGGCTAGTGAGGACAAAGGAGGAACAGAGGCCATATTTGTGGCTCAAGCCATAATCTTGGTCTTTCCTACAGCACTAATTCTAGCCTCTCATCCATTGCACAAGCAGTGCTAAAGGTCAAATCAATGGCTGGGCACAGAAAGGCTTTTGGGACATGTGGGTACCATCTCTTGGTGGTTTCTTTTTTATGACTCAGGAACCTACACATACCTCTAGCCCAAGGGCAATTACTCTGATGATAGAGGAAAGTTTGCTGCCCTATTTTATATTATAATCACCCCCATGCTCAATCCTCTGATTTATTCCCTAAGGAATAAAGATGTAAAGGGGGCTCTGTGGAAGGTCCTTGGGAGGTGCAGAAACTCAGGGTAGTAGAGGGATGGAAGACTACTACAATTTTTCAGTTTATGTAACCCATGCTGTCCTTGCAAGGAAGTTGGTCAGTAGACAATCACCCTTAGAAGGCCTCAGGATGTCAATGCATTACTGTGGAAGTTCAGCACGGAGATGTAAGACACTTTCTAGTGAAGTATTTCTAATTAATGTGCAGTAGGGAGTAAGGGCTGAAGTGCCTTACAATGCTTTGGAAATGGGCATATCATGTCCCCTTGTGGAAAGTGAGGATGGGTTCTAGGCAAGTTTGAAAATCAGAGAAGAATTAATTCAGAATCACAACACTTTCCAGATTACCAGCATGGTGCTATGTAGATTGCACTGTGAGCAAAGTACTTGAGTGGACACCTGCAAACAAAATAAAATAAACAGAGTTATACAAAGTAAAAAATAAAACAAGTACACACAAAGTATGGTAGAAGCCTTCATAAACAAACAGGTGGGAGGATCCCACATAATTCTAAATAGGAGGAAAGAAGCTCCTCTTAAACAAGAAGGAAGAGATCCATCTGAAACAGGAGGCAATTTTGAATTTATATTGGTTTACTGGGATGCAATCTTAAGTCAAGGAGCATCTTTTTAATCGCTGAAAATTTTCTGAGATCAGCAAAAGAATAAACCTATAGTTTCAAAAAGACTTGCTATCCTCAAGCAAGATAAAGCCCTAAAAATTCATACCTTCAATACATAATAATCACTTACTGAAAAGTAAATGAAAAATTCATGTCTTCGGTATATAATAATCACTTAGTGGAAAGTAAATGAAAAAGTAAATGAAAAATTTTCTAAAAGCACTAAGAGAAAAATGGTATATTCACTACAAAACAGCAATGATTTGAATGAATACATTTCTCATCATAAATTGTGGTAGTAAGAAAAGAATGTGGGGCTGGGGATTTAGCTCAGTGATTAGAGTGCTTGTCTTGCAAGCACAAGGGCCTGAGTTCGATCCCCGGCACCACAAAAAAAAAAAAAAAAGAAAAGAAAAGAATGTAACACCTGTAAAGAATGTAATAACATTTGTAAAGATCTGAAACACAAGAAATATCAACCCAGAGAACCATATCTGGTGAAAATATACTTCAGGAATGAGAGTAAAGGCCAGGCATGATGGTGGCACACATCTAACCCCAGCACACTAGCAGGCTAAGGCAGGAGGATCAAATTTTCAACCCCAGTCTGGCACTTCAGTAAGATGTACTGTACTGTAGAAGAACTGTTTAAAAAGTTCTGCACACAGAAGGGAAATAAGAACAGAAAGAAACTGGCAAAATCAAGAGAGAAGGAAGAGCAACAAAAAGAGTAAATATCTGGATAAATATAGTAGATTGTGTTAAACACATCAATAAAGAGACACATATTTTCAGAATCAATAAAGATACATGTCTCAAATGTATTTTAATATACTCATTTCAAATATAATTACATAGGTTAAAATACAAACATGAAAAATTATTTACCATGTAAATACTAATTTAAAAACTGGAGTGGCTACATTCATATCTTACAAAATAGATTTAAGAGCTAAGAAAATAACCAGGATGAATGAGAAATGTTACATAATCATCTTGAGACCATACTCTTAAGTGAAATAAATTGGACACACATTTAAATACTGCATTGTTTCTCTGGTGTGAGAAACTGAAAGTGTAAATAAGGACTAAAATGTATTATACTAGGAAAGGAAAGAAATTATTCTAATGGGAAGGGGAACAAGGATGGGGGGACAAGGAAAGGAACAGAGGGACAAGAAAAAATAAAGAGAATAGAAGGGATAAAATGGAAACAAAGCTTCTGTAAATAAGGAGGGGAAGAGGGATTTGAGGGAGGGGAGAAGAATGGGGAAAAAGCAGCAGCAAGATATATCTTGTATAGGTACAAATTCCCTATGATGAATGTTATCATTATGTATATCTAAAATGTACCACTAAAATTTTAAAAAATAAATGTCTACAACTCAATGACTTTTAGTACACTCACACAGCTGTACCTCTATCCCTATTCTCACTCTCGCTTCTAGGCAAAGATTAATGTATTTTCTGTCCTATGGATTTGCCTTTTCTGACCATATGAAGGAATTTAACAATATGTTACCTTCTGTCAGGCTGCCCTTCCTCAGTTTAAATCCTTTCAAGTTCACCCATGTTGTAGCAAAATTGAGCAATACACAAAAACTAAAATTAGTTCCTGAATGACACTCCCATGGATGTGAAGTTTCTTTTGTTATTTCTTTTTAAAAATCCCAAGTTATTGTTCCCAAGTTTGTCTTCCTAGATCTGATGAAGATACAGCACAGCCACAGAGAGATGAAAGCTCCAGAACCTGCTAAGTCGATTCTGGGTCAGCGTACAGAACACACTGTCATCCAGTTGAATTCTGAGCTGCTGATCACTAATTAGGCTGCGTTTCTATGGTGACAAACATCTGGACATTACATCATGGTGACTGAGATAAGTCTATCTTCCCTAGAGGCTCGGCTTTTTGTTCAGAAATGAGATGTACTTTTAATATTAGTGGGACAGCAGTACCTAACTTAACGTCCTGTTACGCAGACATATCGATCTGTTTAATTGGTTTTGTTGCAAACTTCTGTTAAACATATCAGCAACTCGCTCATTATAAATAGTAAGGTTATCTAGAGAGAGTTGCTTACTAGAAATGAAGCAAGCAAGATTTATACTTAAAGCTTTTCTACTAATCACATTTTAAAAGCAAAATGAAAAAGATAAATAAATTTCAATAATATATTTAATCCAGTATACCCACATTATTATAATTCAACATGTTTCAATACAAAAAATTACTGAGGTCTTTACAGTTTTCCACCAAGGCTAAAATTTAGTGTGTATTTTGTACTTACTGTATATTGAAAGCAGATGCTAAATTTTCACTGAGAATACTTGATCTGTACGAAGATTTCTCGATGTTTACAGTTGAAAGGGTAGGTTCACTCCCCAAGTTGTTCCAAGAATACCTGGTTTTCTACTAGTTGAATCGAGTATCAGTGATTAAATGAACACTAAAATGTAGAAGTCTGTCCCTCAGCTACAGTTACCAGGCTTCAAGAGCTCAAATATTTCACAGCAACAGACTATGTAACTTATTCACTGAACAACAAAAAACAAAAACAGCAACAACAACCGCCCCTACTGTGCTCTGCGGTGAACCCTCTAGGCTGCCGCCTGCGGGACGTAAAGCACCGCTGACCACAGCACGCTCTGGTTGGGGGCCGGAATGGTCAGGGGAGGAGTGGGAACATGCGGAAGGGTCCCGGGAGGGGCGGAGCCTGGTTACGGGAGGAGGAGGGGCGCCTCAGGAGTGGGCGTCCTGGGCGGGTCACGGGAGGGACGTGGCCCCGCCTCACCGACGTGGTCTTCTCAGCTTTCTTTCTTCCTGGACAGAGGGCAGGCAGCAGTCCAGCTCACCAGGGCAACAGACACTAGGAGATTGGTGACAACAGCTGCTTACTGTAGAGCACTGCCCACCAGAGGTGGCAGAATCTCCCGCATGGCAACCGAACCCGGAAGCTTTGGTGCGCACCCCTAACTACAATATCTAGAATTACTGTCCTGACAGCCCACAGCCAGGACTACAGCCCCCGGGAGAGTTTGCGTGCCCCACGCACAGAACTACATTACCCAGAATCTTTGGCGGCCCCCCCCAACACACACACACACACACACACACACACACACACACACACACACACACACTACATTACATTACATTACCCAGAAGAGTCTGCATGCCCCAACCACAGAACTACCATGCCCAGAAGCCTTAGCCCCTCATTATGGTACCCAGAATCTGCCGTGTGACGCTCCCTCCCAGGATTACAGTACCCAGAAGACTCTGCATGCCTCAAGCACAGAACTACGGTACCCATAAACTTCAGGATGGCCCTGTCGTGGTTCACAGTACCCTCCACGGGACACCACTTCCCACAAGACTATGGTACCAGGAAGGTTCCCTGTGCCCCCCACCACAAGGACCAAGGTACCCAAAAAATTCTACATTCACACACCTGTACAACAGTAGCCTTAAATTTCTATGTGCCCCTCCTTTCAGGATGATCAGAAGACCCAGCATGGCCAAAGGACTGTAGTACCCTGAAGTCTCGGCCTCCCCAGCTACAGAACCTCTCTGCAAGGACTAGGTACCCAGAATGGTCCCCGAGGACTCTGCTACCCAGAAGCCTCAGTGTAACCCTTACAAGTACTGCAATACCCAGGATCCTCAGTGTGACTATTCTGAGAAATATGATACTCAGAGCCTTCCACAGGACACAAGGATTGTAGTACACACAATCCTCATGTGCCCTCTAAAGAAGGAAGGTACCCTGAGTCCTCTTCAAGCCCCCTCCTGAATGTGCCCAGGTTCTTAAGTGAGACACACCTCAGAACTATAATACACAAAATCTTTAGCCTGTTTTCAATCCTCCAAAATGGAATACAATATCCTCAATCCTTGGCGTTCCAGCACTGGAAGCCCCTGATGAAAATATTTGCAAGCTGAGCTCTGGGAGTCTTATTTATACTAGCCATCAGCTCTGGATGACTGGCAGAGATACCACTGTCGCTCAAGAAGTTTGATGGATAAATGTGCCTCCCAAGAATTTCTCTGAGAATTTGTGTGTTGAGACCACTGGCCAGACTAGCCACAGGATGGAAAGGAGTGTACTGTACTCTGTTGAACTATGTTTTCTTATTTCCTCTAAGGTTTTACAACACAAATCTTTAATTTACCACAATACATTTAGAATAGTATTTAAGTGATAAAATGTAAGAAAAATCAGTGTAGTTTTTCCAATTATCAACCCTAACTGTAACCCTACTCCTATACAAACCAAACTCAAACACCAACCCAAAACATAACCATAACCTAAATTCTCAAATTTATTCACACCCTAACCCCTAATCATCACTCTCAACTTTACTTTAAACCTCAAACCCTAATTCTCTTCACAAAAGTAAATATATCAATCATGTTGGCTTCACGAAACTAAATTTTCTACTGCATGAATAACCCTGTTTAGACATCAAAAAGACAAGCCACATACTGGATAACTTCTCTACAAAACACATATCTGAGAACAAATTTGAATTCAAAATACACAAATAATTCTTAGTGTCAACAACTCAGAATGCAACCAAAAATGGGTACATGTACAGATACCAGACCAACAAAAACGATGGCAAGAAGTTCAGAGTACAAATTAATAGTATTCCTGTACACCAATCATGAACCCATTTAGAAATAGAGAAATAATCCCATTCATGATATCTTAAAAAAAATAAACATATACCTGGGAATTGGCCAAACAAAGGAAGTAAAAATCTATCACAAAAATGATAGTTTTAAAAAAGGAATATTGAAGAAGAAACTATAAACTGGGAAGAACTCCCCTCTTTCTGTATAGTCAGAAACAATAATGTCAAAATGGTCACACTCCACATATGTATATGTTTAATGAAATTCTAGTCATCATGCTTCTCAAAACTATAAAGCACACTACTTTAAAGGGAATCAGCAGGGGGACTGGGGATTTAGCACTACCATTTGACTAAATCCTTGACCCCTGCACCTCACTATTTTAAAATTACCCTTTTTCCAAATTTTTTAAAACAAATAGTGAGACTTCTGTGTATAATTTAGGCTAGACCATCACATAAACATTTCGTTTCCCTGAAATTTATTTTTATAAATAAATGCTAACTGTTGAATTTTTGTTTTCATCTTTTGTTTTCATCTTTGTTCAAATTATTTTTAACTGTTTTGAAGGCAAAATCTTAAAAATATAATATGCTTCACAAACTATAATAAAAATGTTATTGAAAATACTAGATTTGGGGGGGGGTTTCTGGGGATTAAACCCAAGGTTTAGAGAGGCACTGAACTACATCTCTACCCCATACTCCCCCACCACCTTTTTCTGAGATGGGGCCTCTCTAAATTGCCCAGGCTGGCTTTGAACTTTGTGATCCTCCTGCCTCAGCCTCCTGAGTAGCTGGCATTACAGGCACCACCACACCCACCATTAGTAGATAATTTACAGATGTGGAATAGAAACATCTATTCCACAGAGACAGATCTCTGTCTCCTAATCACCCCCTACCACCACAAAATGCAATCTTGTCTTTTCAAAATACATGCCATCTTTAAAAAAAAAAAAAACCTTAGCAATATACATTTGTACTCAAAGAAAAACATGCAGCACTACTGTCTTCTGACAAAATTCTGCACTAAAACCCACATGACTTTCAGCAATTATTTCCCCTTTATTTAGGGACTCCAACCATGAACGTTCAGTGCAATATATACTGTTTTTATTTCTGGAGGAAACACTGGACCAAACAATGTCTTCTAACTACAACTGTTTTCTGATGGTTGAGCAACAGTCTCCTTCTTTATTCGAAAGTTTTCTCTTTAACTTACTGATGTAAGGTACAACTAGAATTCAGGAAAACTTGAGAATGCAAGTGGAGGATGGAAGAGAAATACTTGAGGAATACCCTGTGCCATAAACTTAGGGAAAAAATTTACACAGAAAAACACATGTACACACATATACATATATATTTGCAACTCAGCTCATTTTGGTTCTTCCTTAATTTACCTCCCCAGAGTTTAGCTGAAGCATGGTCCCTTCCTTCCTTTCACTTCCCAATGTGCAAGTACAACAGCATAAGCACTGGGAGTTGGCATGGTGCAGAAGTTTCGCATTACTCCTTGGTGGTCATCTGCATGTCTGTCAGACCAGGTTTCGAGTCCCTGCAGGTCACAGTTTTCTCAATCTCACAAAACCTGTGAGCACCATGGACACTTCACATCTTCTTCATCATGCACTGTGACTCTCAAGAGTGGAGCTTGCTGTAGGTCGTCTGCAGCATCTCTTCTATATGACTTACCAAATTTGTGCTTAAATACTGTCTCCAAATTCTTTCTTGGAATGGGCAGAGCTTTGTAACTTGGTTGGGGGGGCTGTTGTTTGGTTGGTTGGTTTTGATTTGGGGGGGTTGTTTTGTTTTGTTTTGAGACAGTCTCACTATGTAGTCCAGGATGGCCTTGAACGCACTATGTAGCACAGGCTGGCCTCAAACTTGTGACAATCATCCTGCCTCTGTCTCCTGAATGCTGGGATTACAGGTGTGTGCCACCATACCCAGCTGTAACTTGGTATCTGTCTAAATTACTTTCCATTTTCACTACCTTTTCCTCTAGGAATGGTTATTAACAAGGAAGCAGGACCAGAAATGCCAAAGAAGTTCTCCAACAGCCACATACAAGTATTTCAATTCAGACTGGCACCATCAGACTGGCATCACTTGGCACCATCTGGTTTATGGCTTGCTGTGTCCCTTCCTGCATAAATGCTCCTCCAGGCGACAGTGCTGTGATGGCACTACTAGCAGCACTACTTGAGAGAACCTGAGTTAATTTGGGTTTATAAGCTTCCATCTCTTAATACTTTGAAAAGAATTAGTAATGTCCTGGCTTGTTTCATACTGTACTGACTGGATCACAGTTGGACCATGGTAATATCTATCTGACTTCTTGAGGTTTGCTGCAATTATTTTTATGGAATTATTTTTTCCCAGGTCTTCATATTCAATAGACTCTTGTAACTTTGCCCTTTTGACTGCTAGCTGAAAGCAGTCTGCATCTCCAGAACTTCCATCCATGAGGCTGGGCTCACCGTTTCATTCATTTGGTGCTTCTTGTTTCCTGACACTTGCTACCAGGACCAAGGCACTGATAGTTAAACATCTTGATGATGGCAGCATTACTATTATCCTTGCATGATTTAGAATTGGAAGTAGAGGGCACAGAGGAAATGCCATAGCCCTCGTCTAATGGTTTATCTTCCAAAGGTGTCAAATCTAGTAGTGGGTTTTTGATTCCTAACGAAACCATTATTTTTAACCCCTTTTCATCTACTTTAGCACATTTTGCAAAGTGATCCTTTGACCAGTATTCAGTCATTCCCTTTGAAAATAAGAGGACTGGGAAAAAACGTGTCCAGAATTCCTTTATCATGTTGCAAGGCACGTTTTCTGCATATTTTATTTTTACTGTTGGATAGGCCCTAAATACAGACTCAGTGATATCAGAAGTTAAATTATATCTCAAACCATTACGGTCACCTGTTTGGGGCCAGACATCAGCCAGAAATGCTGCAGAAATGCCAACATCTTGTTTGTGATTGGATGTGGAAGAACTACCCTTTGCATTCACATTTGAACGATTGGCCCAGAATTTCTCAGCACTGATCACTTGACTCACAACAAGGTCTTTGTAAAGCTGGTACAGAACAGGATTTTCTTGCAGCATTCTGTTTTTCTCTCCCAGTTCCTTACTTGCTTTCCCCTTGATTTTGGGCAGTAGCTTCTAAAGAAGGTACTTTACTGTGTCTCACTCTTTCACTGCTGTGCTTTCATTGGAAAAATGGAAGTTTGTTGTGTCCCCTACATGAAGGACCAGCTGAAGCTGAATTTTAGCTTTTCCTTCTGGAATGATTTCCTGGCATTTGATATGTGCATACATGTGGCTAATTGTAAATCTCTCTTTGCGTTCAGGCACCCAAGCAATTCTTTTAGCCATGAGGTACCAAGCTCCATCTTGCTTCTCTTGATGCACCTTCTTTATGACCAGCAAAACTTATTCAGATGAGGTTGCCATGATGGCTCTAAGGTGCAGGTGGAAGCTACAGCCCCCAACAGGGAGTTAACTGAGTTGGATTTGGTCATGCTCCACTGTGCTTCTTACAGTCACTACTGGAAAGGCTGAAACTCAGCAGGTGCAGCCATTGCCACTGCCTCTATTATTAGGAGGTCTCACCACATTCGTAGGCTTCGAGGTCTCTCATAAGATTTATCTTCAACAATCAAGTTCTTATAAGTATAAAAAGTTACTGAAACCCACAGAAGAGACATCTCTTAGTCAGTCACAGAAATTCTGACTCAGTGGCCCATCAAATGTGTAGGCAACTTCAAAATCCTATTCATTAAATAACACACACACAACACAACCTCCTTAAATACAAAAAGGTAGTAAACAGTTAAGACGATGCATAAATCCATAGCCACTTTGATGAATTACCATTAGGTTACACGGAAAATCACAAGAGGGATTGGAAAATAGTAGCCAGGATCCCCAGAGAAATAGAAAGAAAAAGGGTGAAGAAGAAAATTCTGCTCTGAGAGGTAATATATAAACATTGGGCTTCCTGACAAGAAAATAAAAAGGAATATGATCATGAGAAGTAACACTTTATCTCAAAGCAAGGGGAAAACATATTTTTAAAATATGTACAATAATTCATTATTAAGAATTAAGAATAGAAAATCAGGCCAAAGAAAATCGGAAAATTTATTTCTATGGAAAGATCAATAAAACAGATATTATTCAGACAAGACTGATAAAGTGAACAACTTTAGGGAAAGCAAACATTAACAACATTAAGTAAAAGAATGCAACTATGAAGAAATTCATGAAGGCGATTTTAAATTCATTACATTCATCTTTATAAAAGTCTTGCTTTGAGTTTTTAAAATTAAAATTTAATTACTCAAAATGACTGAAATAAAAAAGAAGATAGAGTTATACAAACATTGATATAGGGTTTCAATATAGTTGAAATAAAATTTCCAATATACACTGAGCCTGAATGAATTTACAGATTACTTGCTTCTAAAGCGTAAGAATAAAAGAAAGGCATGGTGGTACACAGCTGTAATCCCAGCACTCTGGAAAACTGAAGGAGGAGGAGGATTGTAACTTCAAGCCCAGCCTGACAGCTGAACAATTTAGCAAGTGCCTCTTGCGCGCTCTCTCTCTCTCTCTCTCTCTCTCTCTCTCTCTCTCTCTCTCTCACACACACACACACACACACACACACAATTTCTGGGGATTTAGCTCAATGAGAAGGCCCTGGGTTCAATCTTTGATATTGAAAAAACAGTAACAAAATGCTAGGAATATCTTAAATAAAACAGAATATAGAAAACAAAATCCCCTTTGATCCATGATTTTTTTCATGGTTTCCTGTTTGGTTTTTTGTGGTGATGGAATTGAACCACCACTGAGCTGCACCACTGAGCTATATACCCCAGCCTGATCCCCTTCCTCCCAACCCGATCCCCTTCCCTTTCCCCTTTGAGAAAGACCTACCTCCCATTGAAAGAGCAGCAGTTTAATGATAGAGTAGCTCGACCTCAATTACTGGGTGGTCAGGACTGGGTGGTCAGTAAAGAATGTTCTATGTTATGTCTGTTTTGTCACAACCTGGTATCGGGAAGTTGTTTGTTCTAGAATTGTACAAGGAGGGCAAGGACATCCTGCCCCAAGAATGTGCAAACAGAACAAGAAAGAAGAGAGAACAAAGAAGAAGACAAAGACCAATCATGGACTGTCCCACTGCCTTAAGGAACTAACTACACGCTGTCACAATATCTCATCTCATCTCGTATTCTGTCTGTACCCCTTCCCCATAAAAACCCTTCGCTTCTGTAGTTCGGGGCCTTTACCGCTGTCTCCTGCGTGGGACATGTATTGGCCCAGAGCTCTGTTTAAACAATAGCTTGTTGCTTTTGCATCGAATCTGGTCTCTTGTCGTTCTTGAGCGCCGCTCTCCCTTGTCCCGGGTAAGTTGGGGAAGGTTTCAGCCTTAACACCATTTCCTATTATATTTTATTTTGCTCTTTATTTTCATTCTGGGTTTCTCATATAAGAGAAACAATGTGATATTTAAGCTTGTGTGTTTGATTTATTTCACTTGTAAGAGATACAGTCTACAACTTGTAATATTTCGTAGGATCCTAACATATTTTTAACTCAAAGTGACACAAAATTGTACGGTTGCTGAGCTCACCCACTTCCCACCCCTGGGGGCTGCTGCCGGTGCAGCGTCTACAACGCCCACTGAGACGAACCAACAACCCAGTCCTCAGGTTTAGCACCCAGGGTACTACGACCCAGCCTGTGCAGCCCCAGCCTCCCCCGCACACAGAGAGGAGTACCTGGAGCCCAGTCTAGCCTAGCGCCTGCCATGCCCTCCAGAGCTTCTCAGTCATCTGTAGCTGAGAGATCACGCCAGAACCCTGCCCCTACGCCTATTCATTGCTCCTGCAGCTGGTACTTCAGCACTCCTTCCAGGGCCGGAAGAGAATGCAGCACGGAGAATCCCAGTGTCACAGCAAGGTAAATCCGACAGACAGATTCCAAGTTCTCATATACAGCAAGCAATGAATTGCAAAGCGTACACATGATGGTGGAGAGAAAGTAGCTACGTTTATTGAAGGTCATGAACGGAGAAGTGGATGACAGAAAAGGAACACTGCATGCCATTTAGATAAATCAGACTCTTGGGCTCAAGAGCAGAGAGGAAAAAAGGGAGCGATCTCATGTGCTTTCGTGTGGGGTTATAGAGAATGTTCCTAAGGCGGCCAAGATCTAGTAGGGGGTGAAGGGAAATGATTATGGGGAATGGCCTTAGGGTGATGCTCGACCTCAACTGGGTGGAGAGAAGTGAATTCCTCAGCCCCTAATATCCTCTCTGTGCTACTGAAGTGGAAGGCAAAACCAGCCCACGGGCTGGCCTGCTCTCACTCAACTTGGTCGCAAGGGGGAGATGCCACCCAGATACAAAGAGCCAAAGTTGAGTCTGATTGTCCGCTTTATTAATAGCCGGCGTTCGAGAGGGCGCTCATGTGCAAAGGGCTCTCGACGCCTTTCTGCAGTTTGACCAAAGCTTTTATACAGTAACGAAGGTGGTTACATTTTACAATTAGAATTCCTTTGAGCAATACAACAAGCAATTGTTTATACCAGATGTTGGCCTTCCTTTAAACTTATCTCTGTTTGTGCCTT
>PVJO010027615.1:0-19386 GCA_004026905.1 Hystrix cristata
ACTGTGTTGGTTAATTTTGACTGTCAGTTTAACTGGATTATAAGACTGCTGGAAAGGTGATTGGATAGTGATGGTAGTAACTTTCTCAGTGGATTAGTCCAATGAGGAGCTCACAGGTGAATGAACTATTAGAAGGTGGAGCCTGCTTGAAAAACTTGGTCACAGAGACCCTACCTTGGGAATTGTATTTCATCCCTGGCCCCATCCTCTCTGACACTGTTCCCTTGCTCTCTCCTTCTTGACTACCATGATCTGAGTAGCTTTCCTCCACCATGCCCTTCCACCATGATGCCTCTGATTTTGAGCAACATGACCATAGACAGCCCTCTGCAACCATGAGCCATAAACCTGTGTTCCCTTACGATGTAGGTGTCAGGTATTTTGTCATGAGACAAAAAACTGACCAATACATTTCTATAATGAGAGAAAATGTTTGCATACTATACACTTAAAAAGAATTTATTTCAAAAATCCAAGAAGAATGCAAGAAAAAAACCCAAGTAATCCAATTTAAAAATGAGCAAGGTGTTTGAATAGATACACCCCAAGTGAAGAAAAATTATATAAAAATTATATTATGAGGAAAATTATATCAAAAATACAAGGAACTATCATCTCAGCAAAATTAGAATGGCTATTTAGAAACAAAAATAACAAATGTTAATGAGAATGTGAAGAAAAGAAAACACAGACTGTTAGTGGGAATGTAAATTAGCATAGCTACTATAAAAAAAAAAAACAAAACAAACTTTACAAAGTCCTCTAAAACTAGCGATAGATCTACCATACGAGCCAACAGAGATAGAATAAACCCAGGTATTCCCCAGGACTGTGGGATTACTATAGTCAAAGTAATCTATTATATATTTTATGAAGATCCGCAAGAGAGAGCATACATGCCCCAAATATAAAGAAATAAAAGAAGGGAAGGAAATTCAAGGAATTTCCCTGATTTGATGAGTACACACCAAATACCCGTGTCAAAATATGATACTGAACTTCATTAATGTGTAAAGTTAATAAGTGTTAATGAAAAAATAAAAATAAAGAAATTCTGTCATTAGCAACAACATGGATGAACTTGGAGGACATTATGCTAATTGAAATAATTCAGACACAGAAAATCAAGTGCTGAATAAAATCATTTATAAATGGAATTTCAACAAGTCAAACTCACAAAAACAGGGAGCCAAAAGATGATTACCAGGAAATCAGAGCATTAGAGAAAAGGTGTGCTATGGATCAAAGGTTACAAAAGTTCAGTTATATGATGAATAAATCCTGGAAAACTGATGTACATATTCGTACTATAGTTGGTATTAATGTGATGAATACTTGAAAATTGCTGAGAAAAAATAGTTTTTCTTGTCACACAACAACACTTACTCACATAGTGCATAAGAAACAAAAATAGTAATATATGTTAATTAATATGTTGGTTACCTTGATTGTCATAATCATTCCACAGTGAATACTTACATCGAAACTTGACCTTAAACATTTTAAATATATGTAATTTCTATTGGTAAACAATCTCTCAATGAAAATGGGGAGAATATCTGCTTTTTTAAAATTTTATTTTAGTTTATTAGTTTTCTATATATTTAGAAGCTCTTGGCACATATAGTAGGATTAGCAGTATCAACCTTTATATTATGACATAGTCATGTAAGTCTTTTTCTAGTGTGAAAAGTTGAAATACAGGTATACAAATGTTTTGCCTTATATATTTCATTCCTATATTACTGGCGTTTCATTACCAGACATTTCTTTACCCTTTCTTTAGTGGAAAAAAACAAGAATTTACTGGGAACAGCAAAGGACTCACAGACTAGTGTATTACATCAGTCATAAAAGAAATTTGAATTTGTCTATGGGAATGTGTTTAGTAGGCAAAATCTATCCATATTGTAAGACATAATGAAATGCTTGAGAGCTATGGTTTTCAATCATAACTGGAGAACACATGTGTGGTCTAGCTTTGATGAAGAGAACTGAGCTATTTTGGAGGTGGAAAACCAGCTCCCAACTATGGCTTCCTTATTTATATTATCATTAAAGATAAATCTAATGTCTTTATAGAAAATCCAGCTATGCTTTTCTATCATTAATGAAGCAATATCCATTCTATAGTGATCTTTCATTTGAAATATCTGAGATATCTGAAGAAAAAATAATCATGGTAAGGAGAAAAGAAGAACAAATTATGGCACATTAAATAAGCATACATGTATTCTTAATTAATATACAAAAATTAAATGCTTTGCCAGAAAAAATAGTGGAAAATTCAATATTATGTTCATGTTTAAGCCATGAAAAAATAATAATTTCAAATTAAATATGTAATTTTTGTATGCATGTTGATTTGACTGGAGTAAACAACATGTTCTATACATGAAATAATTAGATACAATCCAATTAAAAATGAACAATGAAGCCAAGTAGACATTTCTCAGAAAAGACATACAAATAGCCAATAGGTATATGAAAAACACTTAACAGCCATAAGCATCAGGAAAATGCAAAACAAAATCACAATGATAAATCAATTCACTGTTGTAAAATTGGAGATTATCAAAATAAAAAAGATAAATGCAGGTGAGGCTGTGGAGAAAAGGGAACTCCTGCAGAAAGTGGAAATGTAAGCTAGTCCAGCCATTATGGAAAACAGCATGGAATCTCCTCAAAAGGATTGAAAACATGAATACATATGATCATTAATCTGACTACTGCATATATACACAAAAGAAACAAAATCAGTGTGTCAAAGAGACATCTGCCTTCCCATGATTATTTCAGCCCTATATATAACATAAAAGGAATGACAAAAACACGACCACTATCAACCAAAGAGTGGATAAAGAAAATGTGGTGCATAAACATAATGGAGTACTATTTATCCATAAAAAATAAAATTATGTCATTTACAACAATGCAGATAAGCCATGCAAAAAGCGAGTACCACGTGATCTCACTCATATATGGAATATAAAAAGTGTTCTCACAGAAGTTAAGGTTAACTGGTTGCAGTGATGTACAGTTGTAATCTCCACACTCCAGAGGCTGAGGCAGGAGGATCACCACTAATTTGAGGCCAACCAGTGCTACACAGTGAATTCGAGGCCTGACTGAACTACATAGTGAGAGAGTATCTCAAAAAAAAAAAAAATCCAAAATAACAACAACAAAACAAAACAAGCAACCAAAAAAGCAGAAGTTAAGATTAAAGTGGCTAAACTATGGGGAATACTAGGGAGAAGGAATGAGGCAAGATTGTTCAGTGGTAATGTTACACTTAGGAGAAAAAAACTTCTGGTGTGCACAGTAAGTCTGCAAAGGCAGACCTGGGGGCAAGGATACACCCTTCCAGGTCACAGCTGCAGTAACTCACCTACTCTGATCAGGCCACATGTTCGAACATGAGACTTTCGGAGGCCATTTCACCTAAAAATCATAACATTTTTCTCCTGGCCTCCAAAAGGTTTGTGTATATCTTATTATGCAAAATACATTTAGTCCATCTCTAAAGGTTACCAAAGTCTTAACAGTTCCAGATTGCTCAAATATGTAGTTTGAAAGTCTTCTCTGAGAATCAAAGCAGGATCTTAGCTGTGACCCCCTGTAAAAACATAAAAGGACGTTAGATATTTTCGATATACAGTGGCATGGGGTAAAATTCACCATTCCAAAGGGGAGGGATAGGGAGATAGAAAGGAATGGGACCAGAGCAAAACCAAACTCAGCAGGGCAAAACACAAATCCTGCAGTTTCATGTCAAGTACCCAGAGGAGGTCTTGGCGAGATGTGCACGCTAATGGGCTTGGGGAGACCCTTGCCTATTGCCTTACTTGTTGCAGGCCACATGGCCTGTCCCTTGGGTTGGCTCAAATTTGCCTGTGGTTTTCCTCAGCAAATGTTTGATTTTCCTGGCATCTCCAAATTCCTGGGATCTCTGCGGTACTTTTGGCTACACTCCTATAGCTTCACTCACTCACAGGCACATTGCATGGCTTCTGAAATCTGGGTGGAATTCTCCTTTACCAAATAACTCCATCCTCCTTTATGCCTGAAAACCCAGAAGCAATGATGATTTCGAGGTCTGCCACACTCTCAAGCAGTAGTTGGGTCTAATTGGTCAATGGTTGCAGTGGCCTCTGAGTGCCTGAATGTCTAAGCATAATAAAGTGAATAATGGCATTCAATCCTCTTGAGACCCCTTCTAAGGAATGGTGCCTTGTGGCTCTCTTCTACAAGGAAAATCTTTTAAATGTTATCCTTTTGTAACTTTGAGTCTGTAGTAGGTGGGATCTGTATCCAGTAAGTTCCTGAGATGCCTTTCAAACATCTTTCCTATTGTCTTGATACAAAGTACTTGCTTCTTGTTAATGTTAATCTTTTCAGCAATCACACTCCCCCTTGCTCCAACTTTATAGGTACTTCCTTTCTGGCCAAGCATCACATCATTCAGCTCTGCTTTGTGCTCCTAATTCTCACTGCAAATCTGGCTGAGAACAGGCAGCAATATCTCTGCCACAACCTAAATATTGGACTGCCTTGAAATTTCCTGCAGCAGATTAATTAGTATACTGCCCTAAACTTCAGTATCCCTTGAAATCTCTGCACAAATGCAAAGTGTAGACAAGTTTTCTGCTAGACCATAGCGCACATGGCCTCTAGTCTAACTGCCAATGTAGTCCCTGTTTTAAACAGAAACCTGATCTTCTGAGCTCTGACCAGTACCTTGCATAAGCTGCTGCTCAAAACACTCTGGGTCTTCTCTAGCTTGCATCTTTAAAATTATCCAAACTCCAACAAACAAATTTCTAAGGCTCCTAAAACATATGATCAAGTACAGTCACAACAAGGACCATTTTTTTAAAATTTTAGTCAGTTTTTTTCTGTCATTGGGACAAAGTACTCAACATCCTCAATTTAAAGTAGTGGTTTATTTTGACTCACAGTTTCGGGGGTTCAGTCAATGGTTATCTGGCTCTACAGCATAAACAGTATCATGAAAGAGGCTGACAGAACAAGACTACTCATGTAATGATAGCCATGAAGTGGGGAGTGAAGGGAGAAGCTGGGGACAAGAATACACCCTTCCAAATCATGTCCCCATTGTTCTGCCTATTCTAAGCAGGGCTCACCTTGCAACATGAGACTTTTGGAATGCATTTCATATCGGAACCATAGCAATAGGATTTAAGAATTTTCACCAATAAAGAAATGATCAAAGTTTGAGGACATAGCCACAAAATTTCTATTTGATTTTTTTTTATAATTTTATTTTCTGTTGAGAATATTTATCTTAGCATTCATTACCAAGTTTTTAACATCATAGAGAATGATTATATTAGTTCCTTTAAAATTGTTTGGAGTTGGAGATTTATCTTGAGTGGTACAGCACTTGCCTAGCAAGCACAAGTTTCTGAGTTTGACCCCCAGCACCCCCCAAAAAATTGTTTGTTATTTGCAAAATGTTGCAATTGACATTTGGTCTTTGCTTGTTTATTTTCCAATGGATTAATCATAATTTCTTCTTTATTTTCTTTTTATCAATTACTTTTCCTTAGGTTATCTTAGGTGTTTTAAATTTTCTGTTGTGAGACTGAATCCTGTTAAAATCTGCTGGAAAAATTTGTTTTTCTTTTAGTAAATAATTCCCCAAGGAGGTTTTACATCAAAGCCCTATGTTCCTTTCTACAGATGGTATTATGATGATCATTTAATATGTTCTTTGGATCTACCTCTTACATGAGGCATTGATAGAGTTAATCTATGATGTAAACATTGGCTTATATTATAAATCCAATATCGAAGCTTTTGCTAGTCTTCTCTGAGTGTGTTCTACATAACTGCAGCTAGAAGATGAGCCTGGGTTTGGTTTCAGTTCATATGTAAAATACGTGGACTTAGTTCTCTAAGTGGCTCATCTCTGGGATTTTCCCCACACTACAGATCCCAGGAGACTTTTAATTGCTCCTCTGGCCAGAAATATGGAAATCTTTCAGAATTTTAGCCATACGGACATGTTTGCAGTTTAGTGAGAATCAGCCTGCTACCAGGGATGAGTGTCAAGAGAATAAAAAGAAAAGAAAATCGTGGAGATTCCCTCCATGTTCTTGACAGAATATGGTCCTCTTTTCCTTGTTGTTCTATCCAAAGACATGAATTTTCTCTTGGGGTTGTAGCTACTTCTGAACCACATCAATGTAATTAAATATCTGGTGCTACTTTCAAAATAAGTAGAAAAAAAAAAAAAAGAACAGCCCCTCCCCACTCATGGCATGAAGGATCACATTTTCTTGTATTGTGGTCTGATGAAGACATTCCTCTTGAGGTTGTGGCTGCTGGCTCTTACTGCATAATTCAGCAATATCCCCTTTCTGCTGATTAAAGTATTTAGTGAAAGGAGAACAAACATAGGAAACTTACGTTGGTTCTTTCTTTAGATTTTGACTTCCTTCCCCAATCTCTCTACTATTATTTAAATTTCAGAATTCTCATAGTGTTTTTCTATTTCATCCTATAGTTATTAACAGTAATCAGATTTACATACAAGGACTATAGCAGGCTTACTTCACTCCAGCAATTCCTAGAAGTCTTCTTTTTTAGAACAGAAATACCCAGATAACATTTCTTAAAAAGCTAATATGTATTAGGTACTATTGCATTAAACAAAGGTCCTACTGCACATTTTTTCCTTGCTTAGAGACGGCCAGATCTTTGACACAATCTCACTGTTTTGTCAGTAAAGCAACTAGGTTTGAACATCTATCTTTCGATGACTTTTCCCTTTGCACTTAGAAGATAAAAATATACTTTATAATTGTCATAAGAATGAAATATATCACATTTATAGTGATGCAAGTCACATTTTTAATAATTGATCAAATGAATCAAAATGTAGATTTTGTGAATTACAAATGATAACTTACAGTAATAGTTTCTGGGCAATTTCATTAACTCAAAGCTATTCTAATCTGTAAATTCCCACAAAGCTCTGAGTTTCTCATTTAATAGCTTAGCCAGGTATATTTCTGTTCTCACCTAAAATTACAGTTCTGGGGAAATCTGCTTTGGTTTCATTGCTCAATAAAATTATCTTTCTTCTTAACCTCATCTTTGCCCTCTTCTTCATTCCATACTCCCTACTATCCTCTTGACCTAACCAAACCTAGAGGGAAATATAAGAATCTTTAAGTTTCTTTCCAACTTTTGGAGTACATTTTCTTGGAAACAAACTACAATTCTTGTTCTTTACATAGAGAATCATTTAGTCAAATGAATATTCCTGACACAGTCTATAAAAACAAGATTCTGCTTTGCTTATATTTTTTGATAACTAATTTATAGAGGTTAAAATTGATGAAGATGTTTCAAAAGTCTTCTAACATTAAATTCATATTTACAACTTTACAATCTTAATAAGTTAACTTTTTTTAAAAAAGGAGTCTAACACACTTACAAATATTATTGTACAGTTGATTGAATTAACACGTACATACATCCATGCAAACCAATTGAGTTAAGTAGAGTCGATTGACTTTTAATGTTTCTTTTGAGACTGCTTTAGTGTTTCAGTAGTTTTCTAGTAGCATAACCTGATTTAAATTAAACAGAATTAAACATCTTCAAAATGAATGTGTCTTTCCAGAAGGAGATGGAGCATCCACATATGATTGCTTTCATAGCTTTACAGTTTAAGTGAATACATGAATAAACTCTTTACCCTACAAATGCCTTCCTAAATATTGTGTGTGAGTGAACTTTTCCTAGTATACAGCATTTACTTGTAAATGCAATATGTGAGGAAGTGGAATTTTTTTAATGCTATTGTGAATCTTTTGTAAAAGGATCTGTTAAAAATAAATATCCCACTTTATCAGTTGGAAACCTGAATTTGTGTATTCTAACTTTCCTTAAAGTCGAAATTTATTACTTTTTTATATTTTTGGTAGAACTGGATTACCCACATTACAGAATTCTGAGTTTATAGGGGCTAATCAAATATGGAACAGATTTTCTTCATTTTTTGCCTTAAATGTATATTTTAACTGAAGGGATTATTTTATGTATCTTCATTGCACATCCATTTTAACAAAATGTTAAAATAGGATCTTCCAAGAATCTTATTTTATAGGCTTTACGATTCTCAGTTAAGATTTGAATATGTAGCAGAAGTATGAAACAAAGTCCTTTTGAGCAATTAATTTTAGTTAATCAGACACAGAATATTCTGAAGTATGTCACATACTTATGTTTTATATTGAGAATGTAGCAAATGAGTGTATGATGAAGTGTTTAATAGCCTCGTGCTTTATTAAGCTTTGATCTAATGAAAATAAACAAAATTCACCTGCAAAAATCAGGTGCTGTATCCTGTTTGCTGCATGAATAGCATTTTAAATACCTATAAATCGTACCTAATCTAAAAATTCCAGATAGCTACTATTCAGCAGTCTATTGTGAGAAAAAGTTCTAATTTTTCTTTATAAAGTTACATAGAGTTTCGCAGAATGATCTTTTCTTTTTCTTTTTTAATGATGTGAGGGTTTTCTCTCAAAAGATTTTTAATTAGACATTTATCTAAGACAAGATAAGCATAATTTTATACATTCATTACCTAATGTACATTTTAAAATCAGTGATTAAGAGCTTGAAATCATGCCAGTTCTCTGTGCTTCAATTAAATAGTCACAAATAAATGTGCAATAGCCATCTTTAATTTTGATAACTTTTCCCTGGAGTTAAATTGTTCCCACCTACGAGAACTAAAAATAGATCACTCTTTTTTACTCTTTTTCATTGACGATGGCAATCATCCTCATTCTTTTTTTTATTTTCAAAGTACTTCTCTAGCTATAATTCTCCTTAGTCTAGGTTATAAAATGCAGAATTGGTTAATGTTAGGCTAATGTCAGTATGTTTCAAGTGATTTAGATGATCGTAACAGAATTGGAAAAGCTATCCTAAAATAAAATATGTTTTCTGATTCTAAAATGTGTATTTTTACCATGAGTACTAAGATTTGTGAAATGCAATTTATAATAGTCACATACCAAAATTACAGGCACTTGAATTTTTTAAACGTATACCTCAGTGCATTCTATCCATAGGTATTTTTCTCATACAAGTAATTGAGGTGTCATTTTTCATTTTTATCTTGATACAAAAAATAATGCATTTTTCATTCTTTTAAAATAATTTCTTATTTGATTTTTATATTTTTGTCATTGTTTTTATTTCTGAATGTACTCTCCTGTGGCATAAGTACCATATCAAATATATTAGTGTACCATATTTTAGAAGCTATTCCTTCAAAACTGTCAACGTTTTCATGTCTATTATTTACTTGATGCTCATAACAACAAAACAGAATAATTATTACACCTGTAACTTCCTATATTTCAAAAATGAGAAAGCAAAAGCCTAAGATAACTTTAACAGTTAATGGCAGAATTTAATATTTCTGATCCTTATGGTCTACCATGAGGCCATACAACAAAATCTCAGAATTTGTTGAACTCTTCTCAAGAACTTAGTTACTTTTCCTTGTATCACTTATTTATCATCTAAGCTTTCTGATTGAGAACATCCTTTGTGTTATATTCTGTAAAGTGATTACTCAGATAAATGGATAAAGAAAATTTGATATTTATACAGAATGGAGTACTCTTCTGCCATAAAGTATAAATTTGAGTCATTTGTAGAAAAATGGATTCACCTTATGACCATAATGTTAAATGGAATAAATCAGATACACAAGCTTAAATACTTTATGAGAAAGTCAAAGTACCAATACACTAAAGAAAAAAAATAAAAAAACAGATAAAAGGAAACAGGGAAATAGATCTTTTATAAATGGAAAGAGGACCAAGCAAGGGATAGAGGAGAGGACATGGATAAGAGAGCAGGGGATGCAAAAAGAATTAAAATGTGTGATGTACATATACCAGGTCCCCACTATGAATGCAATTATTTGGTACTGCAGACCTACACTAATAAAAATTTTAAAAATAAATAAATGACAGCTCAGTAAAGTTAAAGCATCCAATTTAAAAACATAAAACATCTATCCAACTAGTTATTAGTTATGTTTTACTTATTGTATAACAGTGATTGGAGTTTACAACCAAAACTCTTTCAAGTCATTTCAATCTTTTATCATTTTCCAAATTAAAATATTTTATGAAACATCAATAACCAATGTGAATAATTACTCACCAAAGATATAAGAAATATAACTTCTTTATTAAGATGAGCTATAAATGATCAAGATGCCAAATCAAATTTTGGTAGTGCTTTTCAAATTAATTTTGAGAACTTTTAAATTAACAAGATTTTAGATCACCATCTTCAAAATTCATCTGCCAAAGGAAATATTTTTTTCTTTGTAACTACTTTTTGATGAGGCCAAATCTTTAATAATATTAACAACTTTTTTTCTGAAACTGTGTAATGTGTTAGTGGTCATGAGAAAGGGACATTACAAAAATGTAACTGGGAATAAGTGATAGTGAAAATAATAGGCTTTTATATTAACAAAATTTTTTCAGGTCTTTGCCCACAGAGTCTCTTGTTTACTACGTGGTCCTCATTCTGTCATCTTTCCTGCTTTCTATATTCATTCTTCTTGGTCTGAATCTTCTAAACTTACCTAGAATTCACTGTATATATTGACTTAGTGTCCGTGCTTACTTGGGAGGACTGAATATTTTTCATACCTGACAGTAGATGTTCTACTTACCCTGTTCGATTTTATCCATTAACAATCTCATTCATCCTGACTGTTCAAGTTTCATTTCCTACCTTTCTCCCATGGCTTCAGAATTGACTGAAGAGGTGTCTGCTTCTTTTCTTTACCCACAATCTCTACAAGACCTTTGGACTATTTATAATGCAAAATGATTGGGTAATCACAATTGTTCTTGCATTCTTTTGTGGATGATGGTGTACTATAATTTTCTACTCTGGGTTTGCTTTATTTGGGGCAGAGTAAGTTTCTGATTCGTTCAACGTAGCAAGTCTAATTCTCATGTAGCCTCCTTAATTCTTCTCCTGAAAAATGATTTATCTTTTTTTTATATTCTCCAGATCCCATTTATGTGTATTTTCATTAGAAGGAAATAGATTGTAATGAACACAATACCATGTATCTCAACCGATAGAATTTGAGGTGTCATCTTCATATTTTTTGACTAGAAATTTAAACATGCCAGCCAAATTTCAAAGTCAAAAAAAAACCCAAGAGCAGAAGTTAGATATTTTTCAAATTGAACTTTTACAAGAAGGAATAACAAAGGTAAGTTTATTAGCCTATAATCCAAAGAAGATGTGAAAAGTAAGACCACACTAAAATTCATAACAAGAATAGGTTGGCATAAAACATGAGCAAAAGCAGAACCCAAAATATCCAGAGTAGAAAAATGGAGCAACTACAGAGAGAAAAGTTCACAAAGACTTTTAACATTGGCATATTCTATGAGTTAGTAATCTATTTTACCAAAGCCAAAAAAATATTGAGATGTTTTGATCCAATAATTCCACTTCTAGAAATGTACTATAGGAAAATAACCTACAAATACACAACAATGCTGATTACATTATTATTTATAGTGATGAAAAATAGTCAATATAAATGTTCAATAATGCAAGAATCAAAATAATTTCATGACCTTTAGTGACAGGAAAATATTAAATGAAAATATGCAAAACTTCATGAATACAAAGTTTGCTGACAGGCAAAAACACATGCTTATGAAAACTTGATCATAACAGTCCAAAACTATGATGATTTCAGAAGTTGGTTGTGGTAGTAAAAAAAATTGCTCTTTTCTTATTCAGCTTTCTATAACATTTATTTTAACATTTTTAACATTTAATATTTAAACAATCTTTAAAAGCTGCCTGTACTATTGGTGCCTCCACATTATCTTCGTCAAGACATAAGTGCACTGCAAACAGAGCTTATTTGCCTCATGGATTCTGTACTTCCTCAGTAGTGCTATCGAAGAGAAAATGTTGGAACGAATGCGTTGTCATAAAAGTGCCTTAGTATTATCTAAGAATTATGATATAATTATATGCAATCTTCTTTTCTTGCCAGAATCCTCCTAAGACCATCTATTATGTCCATTTTCTCTGTTTTTGCGACTGTGGTATGGAAACCTGTCTAATTAAAAGTCAGAAACTTTTCTTTACTTACCCAATGAGGCAGTTGAACTCCCATCTTTTAGCTGTTTATAGCACTTTTGTCATCCTATTCCATGAAAATTTCCAGTCCGTAATATGATATTAGGTATTTTACATCCATTTTCATTTAATTCTCATAACAACCCTGTGCAGAATATATTCTTATCATTAACAGAAAGAAGCTAAACCTCAAAGCAGTTAAATGGCTTGTTTAAAATTATAGTCTGGTAGAGACATTTTTAAAACTCAGAACTGCTTCTATTCCAAACCAGTGTTCTTTCTAAAGCAAAACTCTGCCATTTTCTTCAAAATAGTCTAATAAATCCTCTTCATATTTTCATTTATTTACAGAAAACATGCCGCAGGCTAGATACTCTGTTAAAATCATAGAATTCATGGATAAATAAAGCATAGTCCCATTTCAGACAGGTTTAATATATTCTGGCTTATTCATTCATTATTTTGTTCACTCAAAATTAATGTAATTAGCACCTGCTTTGTGGCAGATACTTTTTATAGGCAAACAAATCCCAAAATACACCTAAAATATGATCAGTTCTAACATAAAAAAGTCCAACAAATAAATGAAGTCTCAATAAAGAAATAAACATGTGGATCAAACCATAATAATGATAGAGTTCTTTAAGTGAATTAGAAATGCCTAAAAACAAACAAACAAACAAAAAACCAAACAAACCTTATTTCAGGGAAGCATCCTTAAAATATGATGTGAAATTCTTAAGACACTGATGATAACCCACAGGGAGACCTACAGAAAGGAAACTCCACAGTTGATATCACTAACACTGGACTTCATAAATGCGCATTACAGCACAACACAGCCAACAAATCAATACGCACATAGTAACCTTGGGTCCTCCTCCCATTATCCTTTCCTTATATTTCTTCCCTCAATTTCTACAAGCATTAATCTTATCCTTTAAGCCATACTTGTGACTATGCATAGAGTATTCCAACTTATGAAAACTGAAGTCTACCTTTCAAACATACAAAATTATTTTATTTACTCATGTACGTCCGGTTTATATCCCATTTTTCTTTGTTATGAGAAACCAAAAGTGTAAATAAGGATCAAAATGTATAATAGATATTGTAAAATAGGAAGAACATGTTCGAAGGGGAAAGGGAGCTGGGGGAGGGAAAGGAAGGAAGGGAAAAAGAAAAGAAAAGAAAAAGAGAAAAGGTGGAAAAACGTAAAAAAACAAAACAAAACAAAACAAAACAAAAAAAAAAACCTATTGTAAATAAGAAGAGCAGTTGAAGGGAGGGAAGGGGACCAGGAAAAAAATCAAGATAGAAAACATCATGCTAAGGGTACAGAGGCAAGTAGCTGTATTACAGTTTCAATTGAATGTTCTATTTATATTAAGGATTGGTTTTTAATTTATAAGTCTACAAAATATGTAGATTTTTGCAAGGGGAGTTCTAACGAAATACATTTATATAAGTCTAAATGTAATCCCCTTTCCATCCATAATATTCCTCCAGATTTCTGTTGGTAACCATATTTTTTAAACTGGATGGCTTATCCTACCATCAAATTTGATGTACCATATACTTAATATTAGAAAATATATTGTGTTGGGTTTCTCTCACCTAAAATAAACAACTTAAAAGGCGAAAATATTTATTTTCATTCATGGTTTCAGATATTTGAGCTTACGTTTGCTTGGCCCTGCTGCTTTGCATCTGTAGTGGCACAATACATCACAATGAGCAACTTGGAAGAGGACACTTGTTCAGCTCACGGTTACTGGAAGCAAAAAAGGAGGGACAGGAAGGAACTGGGGTCCCAATATACGATTCAAGAGCACACCCCCAAAAGCTGAAAAATGGCCTCAATCACCAGAGACTAACAGGCTACAAGGAATCTGAATAACCAAACTCTTCAGTAATCCCTACCTTCCATATTTTCTACATTTCTTATACTACAAGTATCATAGTAACATCCCTAGAATTTACTACCACAATCCAGGCTTTTTATTGTTTTTAATTCTTGTTCTTTGTCAAAAAAGCATGGAAGTATAATCCTTCGGTTATTTCGTTAGACTTTATTCTGTCGTAATGGTCCCCTTGTAAATTAAATACAACATTTATGTTTTCCTTTAAAGCATTCTCTTATTGTGCTTTTCACTAGAAAAAAATATTATAAACTTCTCCATCTCCATAAGAAGCACACAAGCAGTTCTTCACAAGAGTGGTTAAGGTGTGATTTTCTGTATCATTCATTTTCTTGTAAGTAACAAAAAATAAAGGTTGACCAATATGAGTTAAAGTCTTTCATTTTCACATGGCTGACTGTAGGTGGAAAATCTCATTAATAGCAGTGCTTTATGTTTATATAGGATGCATAAAATTTTTAAATTGCTTCAGAAGTATACCAACAAAACATCTACAGCATTGTATGTTGCTAAATGACAGCGCCATATATTGTACTAATCTGTCTCTCCTATATGTAAATGTTTAAAGAGTGAACCTGCTTTTTCTTTCTTTCTTTTACTTTCAATTTTGCTCTCTTTCCAATATTGTGAACATCTTAATAGGCAAGATCAAAATGAAAAGTCCATGGTAATAACAAAGTTAAATATTTGGGTAATATAATAAAACACAATAGAAATGAGGATTATTCCAACTCCTTAATGTAGAACAACTTTGTTCTGTTTACTTCCCAAAATATAATTGGTGTTAAATCTAATCTCAGACCCCAGACTAATGTTTTTCTTCTACTTGTTTTTAAATAAGTTGTAATTTTATGCTGTATAAGTGTGGCTAACTCATATTGCACGGAAGCAATGACCATACAGATCTGACACTGGAGTTTGGCATTAAGATACAGTTATATATTGGAAAGAATTTCAAATTTTGAGACATGTTTGGGTTTCAAATCTTGCTTCCACCACCTCCAGTTGTGCTGCCTAGGACAAATGTGCCAGAGATGGGTGGTGTTAGTGCATCCAAGGATGGATATAATGTCTGTTGTTACTTGCCAGTTCCTAATCGGGGTAGGGGAAGAGATGAAGACATCTGCTTTTATGGAGGGGCAGGTGCATCATGTTAATGCTGGAAAACAGAAATATTATCTCTCACCCTTAGGTCACATTTCTCTTCTCTTTATGATGCTGGTTCCAGGACTCTGCGAAACACATTTCTGCTTTTCCAACTGTCTTTTTGTTTAGCTCTGCCAAAAATGGGGCATGATTGGGAGACTGTAAGGCTGGAAGATGAATAGAGAGTGTGTGCTTTCGTGCTTGATGTCCGTTAGTTTCAGCTTGGTTTCCTGTTCCTTTGAGTATCACGCTTTTGCCAGCAAGCTTCTTCACCTTGAAGACAGTTCTTCTGTATAGTAGCATTTAATTCCATTATGCTAATTTTTTTCTAAAATTTACACAAATAGCTTCATCTTACCTGTTGCCCCAACCTCCAGAGTCACAAATGTCCTTCTTAAGAGGACTGAGTTCAGTGTTAGGCAATCATTTCTTTTACATTTCCAATTTTAATAATTGTCTCCTCTTTTTTGCCCAGTCCTAGGTCTCACAGCTGTTTCTTGCAGTTGCTAACTGCACCACTTCCTGTTCTTTTATACTGCTCACCAAGTTAAACATCTTCAACTTGTCTTTGTGTTTGGCTGTGCCAAAAATGGGGCATGATTGAGAGATTGCAAGGCTGCAAGCTGTGATTAGAAATTATTTATATTAAATTATTGTCTTCAAGTGAATATGGGAGGGTTTGTAACATGAATGAATCCTGTCACAGAAAGTTAACTTATTTCTCTATAGTTCGATTTCCTTATCTTAAACATAAGTCCTAATCCAAGAGTAATTGACACCAGTAAAAGGGCTAGAAATACATGGAAAATTTTCATCAAGATTTTGATTAGGACTATAGCTTGAAAAAATTAATTAGAAGTATAAGGAGTATTTAGGATCTTACATTTAAAATTTTTCTTATAGTCAAAACTTTTTTTTATAAAACCGCTAATTTAAATTGATTTTGACATTACTTTAACTGTGTATTATTTTTCCGAACAATTATATAACCAAATATTATAATCTGCCCTTTATATTTTTAATTTTGTTTTGATACTCATAGTAGGGTCATTTCTGAAAAAATATTCAAGGGCTCAATCAGTTTCTGAAGGACTCTACCCTCATTCTGATCAATGGTATCATATTTAATAATTACTTTATATATTTCTGCAAGATTTTCATTGGTTTCACAAGTGATTTCCAATGTCATTTTTATTCATTTCATGAAATTCTGAATCTTTTGTAAAATTTATACTTTTATGTACTTAGTGATATTTTTACAATGTTTCCATTAAATTATTGAATTATGCCTGGGATATAATAGAAAGAGAGGGAGCTAATATTTATCATGGAGAGACAATTCAATAGAGAATTAATTTTTTATAATTAGCTCATTACTAAATGGTTGAATTTAGATTATGTTTGCTTCCCATTAAACCTCAAAATCAGTGAAAGCAATATGGTCAATGACTAGCAAGCGTCTCTCTCTCTCTCTCTCTCTCTCTCTCTCTCTCTCTCTCTCACACACACACACACACACACACACACACACACACACACTTGTTTAGCAGCACTGTTGTGAGTGTCAAGACATCATGTATAAAATGTATTTATCATAATGTATGAAATAAAGTGGATTATAGTAGTTATCGTTATTAAGTTTATCATGTAGTCTAATAAATATGTAGCTTATTATATTCCTTTTAAATCTTTTACACCTTAATGTGGATGTTTTGTACTGATTCTTCAACAATAGCAAAAGAAAAAATTAATCAAGAATAAAGAATGGAACTTTTATCAAGAAATAAAAAGTATACTTTTCATTGAACATAGGGTGTTGTTGCTTCTTAACCTTTAAAATGTAATAAAACTTTTTATTGAAAAGTTGGTTTTAGAGGAAAATCGTGTCAGAGTGTTCAGCTATAAAGATGCATCCATTTTGAAAACTGAAATGCCCAAAAGGGCACTTAAGATTAAGCTTTCAATCACGAATGCAGGTAAAGAGAAGGAGTAAGATGATAAAATAGGGGAGAAAACGTATTGTCCAACATTCTAAGAGACAACAAAATGAGCCATGATGTTTGGCTGTCTTTTAAATGGAAACAACTCTGCTTGCACTTTTGACACGAAAACACTTACTGCACTTACTGCATTTCTAGGGCTTTGCTGCTACCTAACAAGAAGAGGTTGAAGCAAATTGAAACATGAAGCTGTAGTTCTCAGGAGAGGAGTGCATATGCCAGGTATTTTGACTTGAATGTGTATTGCCTTTCAATAAAATTATATAACTGACAAATTATTTGGGCTACGAAAACTTTCCTTTCCTTTCCTTTCTTTTTCTTCTTTCTTCTTTTCACTATTTTCTGCACACTCCTTTGATTCCTTAACACTGTCACATTAGTATTTTTAAAAGGATTTTGAGACACTAAAAGACTTTGTGTTACTAATGTTAGTTTGTAATCACTACAGTTACTTTCATTTTATGGTACAAAATGTGTAGATCATGTTCAGTAAAAGATGGGCACTAAGAAATTACTAGTAATATTACATTATGGTAATATAGCTTGTATATTCTGTGAATATATAATCCCTAATTTTAAATGGTAGGTTATACAAATCAATGTCAAATCTAAGTCTTAATCTACAGGATTAAATTAAATACAAAGTATAAATAAAATGTAAAATAAAAGATGATAAGAAAGAGGGAGGTAGACATTGTGAAGATGGGAAGGGAATCTGGAGACCAGAGGAGGTAGGAGGGAAGGGGAAGGGGTATAAAAAAGATGAAGTCGTGCTATGTATATGTGCAATCCAATTCCCCCAATGAATGCATTACTATTTTATATATATGTGTGTATAAACAGAAAGATCTATAAAAAATTGAAAACGCGTTTTAATCAAGAATGTTATGTGTACTTTAGGAGCATAAAATATGTCACAAACAGAAATACACTTAGTTTTGTAAAAACGTCACTACATTATCAAAGTCATTCCAGAAAACCTTTGAATGGTGATACTCGGGAATGATTGAAAAATATAATGAAATTGTTTCTTCAAATTCAGCTTCCCCTCTTTCTTTTTTTTTTATTTTATTTTAAACCAAGAACATGTATTGGTACATTCTACATACAATGGTCACATTCATTACATTTATTCTGTGCCTATACATGATACATCTTGGTTCTCCCCCCTCTCCTCCTCCCCTCCCCTCTGCTCCCTCCCTCCCTATTTACAGCAGGTTTATTCATCATTTTCCATATTTTCCCTTTCCCGTATCTTTCCCCTGTTGCCTTTCTGCTTTTTCCCTTCTTTCTTTCTAGTACTCCTCTCCTCTGCACACCATCCTCCTTTTATATAATATCTACTACACCTCTTTGCTCTTATTTACAGTTATGGTTTCTCATATCAGAGAAACAATTCGATGTGTGCTCATGAGTGTCCGGGTTATTTCACTTAAGAGTATGTCCTCAAGGAACATCCATTTATATATGAATGACTCTAGTTTATCCTTTTTATGGCAGTGTAGTACTCCATTGTGTAGAAAAACCACATTTTCTTTAGCCATTCGTTGGTTGTTGGGCATTTAGGTTGTTTCCAAGACTTAGGTATTACAAACCGTGTTGCTATGAACATGGTGGTGAACATGAATTTCATCTGGAAACAGAAGAGACCAAGAATAGCAAAAACGATCCTAAGCAACAGGGGAAAAGCAGGGGCATCACAGTCCCTGACATAAAACTATACTATAGAGCTACAGTATTAAAAACAGCATGGTCCTGGCAAAAAGACAGACCTGAGGATCAATGGAATAGATTGGAGGATACAGAAACAACCCCAAACACACTCAAATACCTCATCTTTGACAAAGAAGCCAAACACCCTCAGTGGAAGAAAGATAGCCTATTTAACAAATGGTGCTGGGAAAATTGGCTAACCACATTTCGGAAATTAAAACTAGATATATGTCTCTCACCATGTACTAAACTCAAATCAAAGTGGATCAAAGATCTAAACATTAAAACAGAAACATTAAATTTACTGGAGAATAGAATAGGAAGAACCCTCGAAGACACAGGGGTAGGAAAAAAATTTATGAACAGAACCCAGACTGCACAGGAAACAATACAAAGAATCAGTGCTTGGA
>PVJO010027616.1:0-19372 GCA_004026905.1 Hystrix cristata
AGACATCTCCCTCCCTCCGCGTTTCACTGTGAAGGCTCTGGACATCTCCACCGCCCCAGCGGGACCGAAGCCTCAGCGGGCAGCAGGGTTTAGTCCCTGCTGCTGATAGTTTTCAGTAATACCCCGGGCACTGAATGTTTGCCTGGAGGGAGCTCAGAGTCGGGTAAATACAGAGGAGCCCTAAGAAGGCAGGTTTCCTGGGAACCACCAGACAGCAAACAGTGACGGTCCTCTTGGGCCAGTGAGTGCACAGCTGTCCGCCTCGGGCTTCAGGCTGCCGGTTTCCAGGACTCTGTGGAGCTTGGGAGATGCTACAAATTTTTCGTGAACTTCCACAGTCCTGAAAAAGATGATTTCAACAATTATGGCCAAAGATTTTGTTTTTTATGAAGGACTGGGTTTTTGGAGGTCCCTGGAATGAACAATATAATAAAAAGACAGATGTTGCCAGGCTGGATTAATAAACAAGATTTATTTTTATGCTGCCCACAGAGGACATGTTTATATTTAAATGTACAAATGGCTTATAAATAGAAGGATGTTTTAAAAAAAAAATCTATCATGCAAGGAGTTTCCTAAGAAAACTGGAAAAATCGACATCAGATTTGGACCAAATAAAGTTAAAAAGTTATTAGCAATAGAGTTTTACAATAAGAGGCCAACCCATAAGGGTGATGTAACAATTAGGGACATACACAAGCCTCATAATAGAGTCCTAAAATATAGCAAGCAAAATCAGACCAAGTGAAAGGAAGACAGGTAATTCAACAATAATCATCGGAGACTTGGGTACTCTTTCAATAATGAACAGTACACCCAGACCGAAGATGGACAAGTAACAGAGACTTGGAAGAGCATCACCAACCAGCTAGGCCTCGCAGGTACAGTATTTGGGGAGCCTCTCCCCAACAATGGCAGATGCCCCCTTCTCACCCTCACACAGACCGTCTCCAAGATGGACCACACACAAGGCCAAAGAACCAGTTTTGTGTGGTGTTTGCTGTACGTTGTGGGCTGAAATTTGGAAGCAATAACAGCAAGAAACTTCACAGATGTCTGCAAATTAACTAACACAATCCAGATAGCCATTAAGTCAAAGAAGAATCACACAGAAAGTGAGAAAATATGGAGGTGAAAAAAAGGAAGTCACTGTCTGCTGAAATTTATGGGGCCCACTCAGAGAAGTGCCAGGAGGGACAGTTATGATTGGGCAAGTGTACGTTTCAATAAGGAGGAAGAATCTCAGATCAATAGCCTGAACTTCCTCCTGAGATCGCTGGGAAAAAAGAAGAGCAAATGATCCCACTTTAGGCAGAAGGAAGGAAATAATGGAAATTAGAGTTGAAGGTAATGAAATGGAGAACAGAAAAACAATGAAGTTGATGAAACCAAAAGGTGGCTCTTCGAAAAGGTCAACAAAATTGACTAAACTTTAGCTTAATTGATGGAGGGAGGGAAGGAGGAAGGAAGGAGGAGAGAAAGAGAGAGATAGAGAAGAAGAGAGAGATTCAAATTGCTAAACTCAGGAATGAAGAAAAGGACACTGTTGCTAACATTCCAGAAATAAAAGGAGCAAATGGAACACTGTGAACACTGTGTGCCAACAAATCAGCAAACTTCATTCAGCTGGAAACAAATTCCAGAGAGACACAAACTCCTGACTCAAGAAGAAGAAAAATCTGAGTAGACCTATAACAAGTGACGAAATTGAATTAGTAACCTAAAAATTACCCATCAACAAAAGCCCAGGCCCAGGTGCCTTCCCTGATGACTTCACAACAATTCTTCACAGACTCTTCCAACAAAGCAATGACAGGCAGATGCTTCCAAGGGCAGTATTGCCTGGTACCCAAGCCAGAGAAAAACATCACGAGAGCCCCACAGAGCGACATCTCTTATGAACAGAGATGCAAATTCCCCCAGAAGATGCTGGCACGGAATCCAGGGGTGCATAATAAGGATTGTATGCCAAGATCAAGTAGGATTTGTCCCAGCAGTGTGAGATTGATTTGACACCTTAAAATCAGGGAGTACAATAACATACATTGTCCCTGATCATGGAGGGGCCCCATGTTATTGTCTCTGTGGGTGCATAAAAATTATTTGATAAAAGTGGGCACCCTGTGCAATAAAAACACTCCACAAAGTAGTGTAAGGGGGGATGTGCCCGCCTGGTGACTCACATCTGCAAATAAAAACAGCCGAACCAATCTAGTGGTAAAAGACCATATGGGCCCATTTCAGGATGAGGAACAAGATGAAGATGTCCATGCTAAACAGTTCTGGTCAACATTGTATTGGAGTTCTAGTCAGGGAAATTAGAAAAGAAAATGAAAGAAAATCTTTCACATTGGAAAGTTAAATGAAAGCCACTTTTTTTTTTTTTTGTGGTGCTGGGGATCGAACTCAGGGCCTTGTGCTTGCTAGACAAGCACTTTAACCACTGGGCTAAATCCCTAGAAAGCCACTTTTTATGTATTGGTTGCATGATCTTTTACAGAGAAAATCCTACAGCATCAACACCCCAAAACACTCAAACTAAGAAAGAGTTTTGCAAGACTGCAAGATTGTATTACTATACATTCACTATGAACAAGCCAAAAAATGAAATAAGGAAAACCAATTCATTTATAGTAGCATTAAAACATAACATACTTACACATAAATTTAACAAAAGAAATTCAAATTGTATACTCAGAGAATTCACAAAGCATTGTTGAAAGGAATTTTTAAAAACCCAAATAAACGGGAAGATTCCATGTTCCTGGGTCAGAAGCCCTTGTCTTGTTACGGTGGCAGAACTTCGCCATTTGACCTAAATGTTCAGTGTACTTGGTATCAGAACCCTCACTGACTTCTTTGCAGACAGTCACTCGACAAACTCATCCTAAAATTCATGTGGTTACTGGAAGTACCTGGAATAACTGAAACCATTTGGAGAAAGAACAAACTGACTTCAAATCTCACTGCACTGCTCCAGGAATTGCTTCTTTGTGGTACTGGCACCGGGTAGATCACAGAGCAGATGGAGATCCCTGGGGTTGAGTCGAGAGTCCTCAGACCAGCACTCACATTTCGGAGCTCCTTGTTTTCCACAGTACTGCTAACCTTTCCTAACAAGGAGATGGAGTGTCGTCTCAACAGATGGTGCTGAGATGAATGGATGAATACACACGAAGACTAAAGTCAGAGGCATAAGTCACAGGAAATTGAAAACTAACACCAGAAAGAAAAGAAGTCTCAATATGAGAGCTAAAACTGTAAAACTGCTAGGACAAAACATAGGCGTAAATTTTAAGAACAGTATGTATATATTTAGATATCACATTCAAAATACAAGCAATAAAACAAAACAAAAATTAATGGGACTTTGTCACGGTTTAAACCATTTTTTCTTTCCTTTTTTTCCTGCCGTGCGGAGGTCAAACCCAGGCCCTCCCTGTACTCCAGGCAAGCACTTTACCTCTGAGCCACACCCCTGCCCTGCACAATTTAAACCTCCAAGCTTTGAAAGGCACCACCAAGTTATGAAAGGACGAACAGCACAGTGGAAGGAAGCATTTGCAAATCACAAGTATGATAAGGAACTTGTACCTAGAATATATAAAGAATGCATAACTTGATAAAAAGACATATAATCCATTAAAATGGGCAAAGGACCTGGACAGATGTTAATTCAAAGAAAACACACAGATGCCACCAAGCACACGATTAGCCATCAGGAATGCAAAATACCTAAGAGCTGCTACCTTACACTTGTACAATTGCTGTTAAAAAAAAAAAAAAGAGAAATCAGGGATGTGGAGAAATGGAAAACCTCTACAAAGTTGGAGGAATTGTAAAACAGTGCAGCTGCGTTGGATGAAGGTCTTGCAGTTCCTCCACGGATTAGGCAGAGTGACAACGTGTGCCCCAGCAAAGCTACATCCGGGCACCCAGCCAAGAAAGGAAGAGAATGTGCTCATGGGAAACTGTGCAGGAATGTTCACTGCAGTGCAGCTCATAACAGCCCCCAGTGGGAACGACCCAGTGTCCACTGCAGATGAATGGACAAAGAGAACATGGCGTAGCTGTAGATTGGACCATCGTTTGGCAGTGGAGTGGAGTACGGATACATGTCACACCATGGATGAACCATGGGGACCTTAACTGAAAATAACCAATTACGAAAGAATGCACATCATACAGTTCCAAGAATATGGAAGTCCAGGCTGCTAAGCTATGGCAGCAGGAAGCATGGTGACAGGAAGTAGATTATTGGTTGCTCAGAGCAGGAGACCTGAGTATCCAAGGGTTAATGTTCGTGGATAGGATACATCCGCGGGAGAGGAAGCTGCTACAGAACTGATGGTGATGCTGGTGCCCCCGCTCTGTGAATGTGCTGAAATCACTGAATTGTGCCATTGAAATGGGTGGATTTTATGATATTGGAGCTGTATCTCAATAAAGCTGTTGTTATGGCTTATATCTAGATGCTCCTCCAAAGCCTCATGTGCCACCAGATGAGCTTTTGGGAGGTGACAGGATCATGGTATGTGATACTGGATCACGGGAGTGTGATACTGGACTGGTCCACTGATGGGTTCATAGCTGGGTGTGAAGTTGGGAGGTGAAGCCCGGTGGGAAGAGGCGGGTCATTTTTGCGTAGCCTAGAAGTATACATCCCTTCTCCCCTCATCCCTTTCTGCTTCCTGACTGCCATTCTGTGAATGTTTCTCCTCTGTCATGCTTCCCTGCCTTGGAACCAGCCAACTATAGACTGAAATCTCTACAAACTGTGAGCTAAAATAAACCTCTCCTCCTTTAACTTGTGGGTATTGGGTATTTTTTCCCAGAAAGTACAGCAGCTGTTAAAATCGGAAAGGGTCTTAATATCGACACTTAATAAATAATTGCCTTGGCTTTGGGGCAGTAGGGATTGAAAGGATTGAGAGCCATTCAAAAGACATGTGGAGGTGAGGGCAGAGTGTCAACCCATTGGTTTTGGAATCCACCTGGGGATGGGTGGAGCTCCTTCCTGGGCATGTCTGGGTGGGTCACAAATGTGTGGCATTGGGGTCAATGTCTGGTCCTTTGCCCCTTCCTCTCTGGGACTGTTCACCTGCTCTGCTTCCTGGCCACCGTTAACCACACCCTTCTGGAGTGATGTTTGTGCCTTTAAGTCAGCCAGCCATGGACTGAGTCCCTTTAAAGCCTGGCCTCCTTAGAGTTGTGGATGTCTGGTGTTGTGTCCCGGGGGCACTTCCTGCTCTACAGCAGTAAAGGCAGTGCTGGAGGAAAGCCTGCAGGCTGATGGGAGGAGCTGATGTGGTAGAGCTAGAATTGCAGGACCATCACAGTGGTGGGACGGCAGATCAGCAGAGCAGAGGTGACAGCCTTCATGTTTGGGAGTAATGTGATGTCACTCAGAGCATTAGTAGCAAAGCCAGAATGGCAATCAGGTCATCAGTGGAAATCACGAATGATCATGGCCTTCTAGGGCGAGAGAAGGATGCCTGCTGGGCTCATGCCTGATTTGTAAGATAAATAAAAATCGAGAATGACTTTGGCCTCCACGTTGGAAAATCGCACTCCCCCAATGAAACAGATATCTAAAGCAGGTACCTGACCCACAGCCAATTGGTCAATGGCGGATTTTCCTGGCAAGGAGGGATTCCAAGTGTCCCTTGCCAGCTGCAGGGCAAGCACTTTCCCAGACATCACAGAGGCTCTGCAGACAGCACTAGGGTTTGTCCGCGATAGCAAGAGGCCAGCCATTCTCTACAAAGATGCTGGTTACGGTTTCTGAGCCCAGTGCGCTGCCTGCCATGGGAGCGTGATGTGGTCAAGACAGGAAACAGAACTGGTGTGAGTCCCTCTGACCGTGCTTCAGTGGGTCCGGGGACCAAGCTTCTTGATTGGTCCCAATGGAACGACTAGGAGAGATGATCTTGGTTCCACAAACCAGTCTCACAGCCTGCAGGGCTTGCAGAATAAAGGCTGTTAGGATGGGAAGGACAGAGTGGACAGTGCTGTGGCTACCCCTTCCTCTGGCCCACAGATTGCTACTACCAGGAAGATTCCTAGTACTGTTAACTGTGTTTAATCCCAGGAGCAGCTGCAGATCTCGGAGCCATCATCCACATTTCAAAGGTGGGCAGGAAGACTGTCCCCATCATACCCTATTCAGCCATTCTTCGTCCCGCCAGAAGCTAGAGCAGTCAAGGCTGAATCATTATCGTGGCCGAGCAGCAGCGCTGCAGATGGAGCCCTGCCCCACCCCGCCCCAGCGACGGTTCTGTGGCCGCTGCAGTGTCTTCTCCGGGCTCCTCGCTGCCAGCCCAGGGGCCATGTGCTTCGATGGTGCTGTGGATTTGGCGAACACCTCTTCCCCGACCTTCATCAACAGGGAAGATTAGGGGGCTGGGGATTTAGCTCAGTGATTAGAGTGCTTGCCTTGCAAGCATAAGGCCCTGAGTTCGATCCCTGGCACCACAAAACAAAACAAAACAAAACAAAACAAAAAAACAGGGACGATCAAAAGCCATTTGTCTTTACACAGCACACCTCTATTTTGTGATGTTTGGTCTTGGTTGACTCTCTTGCTTTCTATCGCAGTCAATTCTGAAAGTCGTTTGATCACCTAGACGTCCTGCGGGTCAGTGACCTGGTCCACTCTATGGGTTACATCGGGCTCATAAGACATGGCAGGGAGGACGTGGCGTGTGCCCTTGAGCCCTGTTTGGTCATAAAACATTATTAGAGTTGCTTTTGATTCATTGATGGACACTAATTTCAAAAAGAATTTTATATTTATATTCAAGTGATATTGGTAGTTTTAATAATTTTGTTTTAAAAATATATTCACTGTAAAATTCAAAGGAGAGTTTTTCTTTTAGTACTTTCTGTGTTCTGGAATATTTTAAATGACATAGATTCATCTACTATTCCTTTAAAGATCAGCTAAAATCATTTTGAATACATCTAAACCTGGCGAGTTTTTCTATAGTAGATCCTAAATCAGATTTCCAATATTTTTATGGTAATTGGCCTATTTGGTTTTTCATTTCTAGGATACATTTTAAGTTTTGTATTTATAAGAACTCATCTTTTTTTCTAAGTTTATATGTTGCCATAGAATTAAATATATATAATTACCTTATAATTATCTTAGTCTTTTCTTTTATAGGATTATTCTCCATTCTTATTTCTTATTTTCTCTATGTCTCTCATAGTCTCCGTCTTTCTGTCTTCTCCTTCCCATAATTAATTTAAAAGATTTAGCTTCAAAGCATCAAATTTGAGTTAAGCTGTGCTTTCTATTTATTTTGTTTACTCTTTTCATGTTTAGTGAACGTATCCCTCCCAATTCCTGGAGGTGGTGTTGTTGTTTTCCTGAGTGTTTAGCAGGATACCATGTTGCTCACCTTCGTGTTCCCTACAGTGACGAGGCCACCCTCAGACAGCAGGTCCTTGCCTGGGACATGTGATGCTAGATACCTTCCTCCCCAGAGCCTCCCGTGTGTCGCATTCTTTCTCCATTAACTCTCTGATCCAAGGATTATCTGTAAGTGGATTTCTTATATTTTCAGCACTCAAGGAACTTAAGCTGTCTTTTCATTATTATTTCTAATTTTATTGTTTTGTGACCTGATAATACGGCCAGCAAAACTTGCACTTTGATTTTCAACTGTTTTAAGGGTTTTATTTGTCATCAAGTGCATTACTGATCTCTGTAAATGGTTTCTGCATCAGGTTGGTGGGTTCTTCCTGGAACAGTTTATGTGGGCAGGATGTCTGTGCACCATAAACATATTTGACAAAGTTTAATGAGATTGCCCACGTCTGTGCCCTGTAGTCACTGTTGTGCATGGGGCAGCCCCTTGTTGAAGAGCTGGGAGTGAGAACCACACAATGGTTGTGTGTGAAGTGCCTTAGGGGTCCCGTGGGATCCTCACAGGGGTATAAGTTGGGGGACCCACTCTCAGAGGGTGACGGAGGAAGAGGTCCCACGGGGCACTTGGCAGCGACTGCCAGTTTCCTGGGACAGTTTGTGGTGAAGCCGTGACCCAAAGCCAGGCAGCATGCGTGGGTCTGGACCCTTCCCAGGCAGCCATAGCACACTGGCCACACTCTGGGGCCGCCGGGGACACTCAGAGCCCCTTTCCATCATCTGCCTCGTGTTGTACAGGTCGCCTGTCCCTCTGCTTTCCTAGCAGAGATTTAATCACACCTCCAGGTTAGCTCTGTGGACTGACTTGTGTGTGAAGTCAGAAGTGAAGTCACTTCTTTGTAACTGCCAAAGGGTTTCCCTCTTATTTCTAACAGTGTTTTCTTTCCTGAGCGCTGGCTCCCCTGTCCGTGGTCCTGAATGCTCTAGTTTTTAAATTTCCTGTGTGAAGTCTGCTTCTTCACTGTACTTTCCACAATCCTCTAAGCTTGGTCTGCTCCTCTTTCTCTGGTTTTCCAGCTTCACTTTGTTTTCAGTCAAAACTCAAAGTCGTGCTCTTTGCTGGAGAAGATGTGTTCATACAGTGACGGGCACATTTGATTTTGCTGTTTCTGCCATCGTGCTTGCTACTCATTCTGCTTACTTATGTTTGCAGTTTGTTCATATTGCCCTCTATACATTACATATTTTAAAATACTTACATTTCTTTGCTTGAAAGTTCCACTATAATTTCTACCTTTAGAGCTTATATTCTCTGATAGGTGACAATGCTTATTACTACTTTTACTGTTAACTAGAGCATAAGATGCTCTTGGCTCCTTCTGATGTTCATGCTCCTTGTCTTCGTGTGGGGGGCACTTATGAACTTATCTTTCCCTCCACGACTTCCCTCCCTCTGTGAGGCTTTTCAGACTTTTAAAACTTTTTCCTTGCTCTCTTCCTCAACCTTCTAGATTTCCCCAACATCTTTAAAATCTTCTCTCTCTGGGCCATTATTAGAGTTTCCATTTGGGGTGGCAATTGCATTTGCATTTATTTAGCCCACGAGCATACTCACACATGAGACCTGCTGGAGCAACCAGGGTGCTCACTGCCGCATGTCTAGTGGAAGTTAATTCCGGAAACGAGCCGTGTGCCCACCAATAGGAGACTGATTACAGGAATGATGGTGCATTCATGCAACTGAACCTTGTGCAGCTGTTAAGCATAACTCAAGCGCGTTTTATACACTGCGACAGAAATATCTCTACATTGAACTTTAAGAAAAACAGCAGAGCACAGTGCAATTTATATGTATATAAAACATGTGGCCACTTCATTTCGTTTGTGAGGACGGCACCGAGTTCTCGGGCTGCATGTGGCTCTGGGTTTGCTTTGGGAGGACAGAGTGCCTATGTAGGGCCTCGGTGGAGAGGGGCTGGGCGGAGCCTTCCCGAGGTCCCGCCTCTGCTTCCTGTTGTTGCCCCTTGTCTGTGTCCAGCGTTTCCTGCGACCCCCACTGAGGTTTGCGATGCTGAAGTGCATGCTGTGGTCACAGTCCTAATCGGGTGAGTTGAGGGCGTGTGGGCCACAGGGACAGATTCTTTGGGTGGGCAAGTGTCTTCTCATGTGAGCGTTGCTCTGTGAGACCCAGACTGGTGTTGGAAGGAGAGCCCTATTCCTTGCATCCTCTCGCTCCTGGGCTCTCTGCTCTGCTGTGGGCTGGAGCAGTTGGGCACTGACCTGACGTGGGTGCCTGATCCCGGGCCTCTCAGCCTCTGGCCAAGATAAATGTCTTCCCTTCATGAGTCTCCACGTCTGTGCTCTGCTATAGGCACACGGGGCAGACTATGACCTCTCTGGTTCTGAGAGTGGCGTGGATCCCCTTTGGTTAAAGGTGCGCCATCAGTTATTCACTCTGCAACCACCTCGTCTGTTTCTTCTGTTAGACTCTAATGGGTCTGTCCCCCAGCTCCTCCCCTAGCCATGTCCTGTGACTTCCAGCTCCGTGGTGCTGGTCTCTGCACTGCTGGCCATGTGTTCTCACCTTTACACATGGGCCCATGTGGCTGGCTATAGAAGGGCTGCTGCTCAGCCCTGGCTGGCTGTGCCTCCAGTCCTGGTTGCCGGCCGGATCAGAGCAGCGGCGAGTGGTGGGGACAGATGGTGGCCTGTCCTCGCCTTGGGCTTGTAACAGGGAGCCTCCAGGGTGGGTCCAGGTGAAGTCTTAGGTGTTGCAGGAGCTGCTCAGGGCTGGGTGTCAGGATCTGACCCAGGCCCAGTTCTAGCCCTGCCGGGCCACAGCCTCCTGCTGCCTGCAGCCTCTCAGCCTCTAACTGCTGCTCCCAGAGTCCTGGGACTGAGCGGTCCCAGACCCAGGAGCAGATGGAAGGGCAGGGCCTCCACTCTCTTCCCAGTGTCCCCTCCTTTGGGGACACCTGCCAAGCTCATGACCGGGTGCTGGGCTGAGCCCTCCTCACCATGTCACCTTGCCGCATAGCTGTCACCACCTCTGGAAAGGACATGTTCTTGTCACCCTTCTGGATTGATGGGAACACAGGACACAGGGACACACGGGATGGTCGTTCTGTGTCCCTGGTCACTTCCCCAAGGGGCTCCAATGGCAGCCGGTGGCCCGACCTCTTGCCTACTCTGCAAAGATGTGTTTTATTACTGACCTGGAGCATAGCACTGAGTCCCCGATGAAAATCTCCGGTCTTGCTGACTTGATCTTTTATTGTTGCTATTAAACATTTATTAAGCAGTCTGTGCCGCCAAGCCAGAGCTGGGGTGAGCAGTCTGTGGTCTCCACAGGGGCCAGGCCTGGCGGCCACACCACAAACCACCTCTGCACAGACAGAGGCCCCAAGGGCGGTTTTGCGTGGGGACAGAAGGGGCCTGAGTTTGCCTGAAGGGGCTGTGGAGTGGGAGCAGAGGGGCTGCATGAGTTGGAGGGGCACAGCTCGGCTGCGACCAGGAAAGGAGAAGCCACTGGACTGGGGCTGTGGACGAGGGCTGGCTGGACTCTGGCATCCTTGGGAGGGAGAGAGGCACAGGCTCCCCAGGGGAGAGAAGGCCGCAGGTCCCGAGGCTGGGCCCTTGCCGTGGGCAGGACTGAGGAAGGGCAGGGCAGGTTGCTGCAGCAATCGCAGGCCCGCTGTGGCCACGCGCTGCCCTGCAGCTGGGGAGGGAGGGGTCGCAAAGGAGAACAGTGGGCCCAGCATGCTGATGGCGCACGCCTGTGACCCCGGCACTCGGGGAGGCTGAGCAGGAGGGTGAGAAGTTCAGCCTGGGTGATGGAGCAAGACTAGTCTCAGTAAATGAATAAATAAATAAGGCTGGGATGTAGTTTTGTGTGAAGGCTCTGGGTTCAATTTCCAGTACTGAGAAAAAAAGAAAGAAAAAGATTGGAAGAAAGAAAGAAAGAAAGATTGGAAGAAAGAAAGAAAGACAGAAAGAAAAAAGAAAGAGGGAAGAGCAGATAAAAGACAAAAGAGGAAGAAACAGCTGAAATCCACTTGCTTGGTGCAGGCCAGCTGTCCCCAGAGCTGCCCCAGTGTGGGGTCCAGCCTCACCCTGCAGGCGACCCTGCATGAAGCCTGCCCTGTGCTCCCAGTCTTACTGGGAGTCTGTGTCCCTCTGTCCTACCTCCTGGGCTCCTTTCTCACCCTGGCTGCCTCCCCTCTGCTCTAGGGATGGGACAGCCTCCCCATCCCAGAGTGTCCCTCCCAATCCCAGAGCGTTCTCTGTCTGGGGCCATGGCACCTGCACCCTTGGACTTTGCACGGCCATCTCACCTCCTCCAGGAAGTCCTCTCTAAGTGTCTCTGTTGGGGCCAGAGGTCCCAGCTTTGTCCTCAGCTGAGACACAGAAAGGCTGCTGTAGTCCAGGTGTGGCTGGCAGCCCAAGGGCCTGGCGGGACAAGGCCCCGCAGGACACAGGCCGCTGGCTGCTGTGACCACATTGTGGCTGATGACCACCTGTGCACATGAGACTCGCCAACCCATGTGCATGCTGTGTGGGTCTGAAGGGGTGAGGGTGTCCGGGGCCCAGTGTCCACCTTGAGGCTGCAACCAGGGCTGACAGGATGAGGAGGCAGAGGTAGCAGTGGCCACCAGAGGGCACTGTTGACCAATCCTCACAGAGCCCAGCCCCTGTGGACTCTGCCGCAGGCTGGAAATTGCAGGGAGCCAGCGGCTCGCGTTCGGAGAGATTCCTTTGCAGGAGGCTGCTGGAGCCTGGCTGAGCAGGACAAGGGATCAGGGTGGCAGCAAGGTATCTCTGGGGCTGTGCGGGGACCTTGTGGGGCTGGCTGGGCACCAGGCTGCAGGGAGCACCATCCCTTTCCTTCCTCTAGGAGCCCCAGGCTCTGTGTGGAAGAGCTTGCTCCGGCCTCCTGGCTGTCAGCACTGGTCCCAAGAAGGTGCCGAGTCCACGAGAAGGGAGACGCCCAGGTTGGCACTAGTGCTCTTCCTGCCCGTGACACAGATGACCTGGGCCTCACCCCGTGGTGCTGGGACATGATGTCCTGGACATCTCATTCCATGCCTGGGGGCAGAGGCATTTGGGGTGGGGCCTGCCATTCCTGCATCTGTCTCCCTGGCTGTGCACATGGGCACACTTAGGCGCCTCTAGGCCTGAGGTTTGGGCCCCAGGAGCACGAGGGCCTGGGGACGCCACTCTGATGTGGGGCTCACCTGCATCCTCCAGCCCTCCGGCAGATCCTGATGTGAGACACGTCCCCAAACTGGGGTTTCTGTTTCTGCTCTCTTGTGACCCTAGGCCTGTCTTGCTCTCCTCCATGGGGCTCCGTGGGGAGCTTATGTGTGAATACACCCATCTGTGTTTGTGTTCTTGTGTGCATGGTGCATGTGTATGTGCTTGTATACACATGCGGCACATGTTCACAGTGTGCACATGTGTGTGTGCACGTGTGCATTCTCTTTCTCTGCACGTTATAAGCCACTTGAAGCCCATGCTGACCTCCTCAGCCCCGACCCCTGTTTCCCCTCCGCCTTCTCTGCCCCATCCATGGCAGCCATGAACCCTGGGATCCTCCTGGAGTCAAGTTCCCTCTCCGTAACCTCGATTTCTCTCTTGGTGGGCACCCTTCTCCCACCCTGGCCACTGCAGCCCCCCCCTTGCCCTTCCACTCCATGCCTCTGCTCATTCCTGAAGAAAGTGTGACATCCTCCTTGTTCACCAGAGACTCTGATTCCTCCAGAGCCTGCTAGTAATTAATTGCTTGTTCCACACAGCCTGACTTTCCCCTAATTGTCTGCAGGAGTGACTAGCTTCCCTGGAGGCCCTCACCTCTTGCCGGCCCCCTCATGGTTTCAGGGCTGAGTCCTGTCCCTCCTTCCCATCAGATGGTCCCCCACACTCCTCATGCATGGCTGCTCCGCTGCCCAGGGCCCCTGAAGCCCCTGGCCCCTTCCTGTCATCCTCCAGGAAAGCGAAAACAGCATCCAATCTGCACAGAGTCACTCTTAATTCTCTGCATTTCCTGCCAGAATTAGACCTCTCAAGTGTGATGGAGTCGCTGATCCTAGTCACCCCATGCCAGTGTTCCTGCATGTGTGCCTCTTAGAGTTGCATCCAACACAGGCAGGCCCCTGGCCCTTCTGCCGCAGTGTGTGACAAAGTGCCATGTGCTGTGGTTCTTCATATGGATATGGGGGAGCTTCCTGCATGCGGGGTCCTTCAGCTCTCCGGTTTTATTCTCCAAACAGTGACCCCAAGAGGAGGGGCTGTGTTCACTCATGCAACCACACAGGAGCCCCGTGAGGACAGACGGTCTCCTGAGACCCAGGACAAGGACGGCCCCACCCATGGTGCATCTTCTTCCCTGGGCTGTGGTTAAGGCCCCACATAGCTGGCCAGCTAAGAGTAAAGACTCCAAAGGAGCTCAGGCCCACCAGTGCCCAAGTCCCCCAGCTCTGCCCAGGCCTTGAGGGACAGTGCTGTGACTCTAGCCCAGCCCTGTCCCCAACCTGCAGGTCAGCCCCAGATTGTGGGGCTGCAAGACCCAAGCAAGCCACTCCCTCCATGGCCTTCCCACGTGAGACCCCAGCCTGGCCAGGCATTTCTGCTGAAACAGTGGTGACTTCCTCTGTGACACCATCTCAGGCACCGGCCCCTGCTGCAGAGCCCTGCATCTTCTCCCCTGTGGGCCTCACATGGGGCTCTCTCTGCTGAGACAAATAGGCTTGAGCCGTCACATGCACATGCCTGCCACCTGGAGCTGGTCCCTGCCATGTCCTGGATGTCACTGTGACTTGAGGAGGGAAGAAGGGTGAATCTGGGGGAGGCAGGGCATCACCCACTCAGCTATGCTCACAGCAGGAAGTTCAGCAGGGTCCCCAGGAAAGTGGGAACTTATGGCTGCTCTCTTGATGCCACTGTTACGGCCCAGGGAGACTCTACTCCACACCTCGTCCCTGTGTGTCACAAAGATTTGTGTGCTCTGTGCTGTTAATGGAGGAGAGGACACTGCTTGGACCCTGAACAGAAGTGTCAATGGGGATCTGTGAGGTTAAAATTTCTAAAATTTGAAAGATGTGGTTGCCCACATCTATAATCCCAGCTACCCAGAAGGCTGAGGCAGGAGAATCACAAGTTCAAAGCCAATCTGGGCAACTGAGTGAGACCCTGTCAAAAAAGAAGAAAAATGCTGGGCATCTGGGGAAGTAGCTCAGTGCTTCCCAGGTTCAATCCCCAGCAACCCATCACCTAAATTGAATGGAATGAGTTGAATCAACACAAACCGAACCAAACTGAAACACACCGTCAAAACAAACAACCCTGAAGGGGATTTTCTGGAATTGTGCTCAATTAGCAAGCATGGCTCCTGCCTGGAATCAAGCATGGCTTCCTGCCTGGGTCCCTGTATGGTCAATGCCTTGCGCCATGGTGGCTGGGCTGCATGTACCTAGGTGAGGATGAAACCTCACTTTTGGGTGTGTATGAGGTGTCAGAGGCCCATGCTGGCTTTAGGGGCCTGAGCCTCCAATGCAGAGCAGAGGTGAGCAGTGCTCACATTAGCTCTGCCCAAGACCTGAGCTGGCTACCCATGCTGTCTCTCTGTTCCAGCTGTTCTGTGGCCCTCATGGGCTCTTCTGGATACTGGACTAGGGATGGCCACCTTGGTGTATCCCCTTCCATTTTTCCTGCGTGCTACTTACTGCCAAATGTTCTCCTTTGGACACACTCTCAGCTTCAGGAAGTCCTGGGCACCCTCTGCCTGCTCCCCAGCAGTCTGGGTCCTCCATGCAGGATATGTTTTCTCATCTGAGGGTGTAGCCCCACATGCATCCTGGAGCGCCTGGGCCCCACAGGGTCCTGTACCTTGCCCTGACCCAGTGCATTGTTCCCAGCCTTGGCTTCTGATGCATTTTCTTCCCATGGCTCCTCTTCACATGGCCTCTGAGCTTTGCCAGGACACTGAGTGAACACTGCTCACAGCAGGGCGAAGCTTGGTGGTCTCAGACCCTGGGGCATGCTGCAGGGACCTGGGATTCAGTGCTTATGTTGATCTGAGGGAGACCATGGGCTCTCAGTCTAGGGATCAAGGGCTCCCTTGTGTTATATAACCAACTCATAAAGTTATAAGTTACCCGGGAGCACCGAGTCAGTATTTGGGTGACCTCTGTGTCTTATTACAGGATTAATGATGTCCCCACAGGTCTTGGACTGCTTTGCTTTCTTGTTAGAGAGGTCCTGGGAGACTTTGGGAAATTTTGAATGACTTACTTAGTTCAGCACCAGGCTTGGGGATTCAGATCTGTAGACACTCACAGTCACTACCTGGTCCTCAGTGCCCTGGGGATCCACCCTCAGAGCCCTCAGAGGACAGCGTTTCCATCCAGAGGTCAAATTGCTCCAGCAAGCCCCGTATGAGGTGCTGCTCTGCGCTCCACAATTGGACACTACTCTGGTGAACAAGGAAGTGCTTCTAATTAGATTCCTGGCCTGTACCCATGCCAGGAGGGATCTGGGAAGAGGAAGCTGCCTGGCCCCTCAGAGGCTGGATTAAAGCCCTCTTTGTACAGGATCTTGCTCAGTCTTTAACCCCTCACAGGAAGTCTGTCAGGGGAAGCTCTTTGGGCGAAACTCCTCTGATCCCCTCTCTCCTCTTCTAACACAAAGAGACATGTAATCCGAAAGTTCATTTATTTCAACCAATTCCTGCTCATTCTCCATCTGTTGCTGTGAAATTAACAGGAAAAAATTACAAATTGCTGGAAGACAGAGACCTTTAGCTGTGAATACGTTGCCTTATGCAGGTTTGATAAGCTGAAGACATTAAAAATAGAAAAGACATGGCTCTAGGTAGACCAGTAGTCCTGAAAATTTAATAAGCTCTAGCCACAGGCGAAACCTGGCTTGGGGAGGCCGGGGCTGGGCTGGGCTGGGATGGCTGAGGGCTGACCTGCCAGGGGGACAGGCCACACCCAGGCCCAGTCAGAGCCCCATCAGACAGAACGCAGGACCCTGTTTCCGGCCTTGTCACCCATGTGTCCTTTATGTACCTCCAGAGGCTCCTGGAAGCAGGTGTTCACCTATGTCCGATTTAGTGCCCTACTGGTCCCTGACACACACTAGGGAGTTTAACATTTTATTTAGTAATTAGTTCACTAAATATCTACGGCATTTAGAAAAGCTCAGTCAGTGGAACTGTCAGAGAAGTACTGAAATGCCTCGCAAGCCCAGAGGTGTGGGTCTGAGGGAACTTCGTGTGCACCACAGTGACCTCCAAGGGCCTGACTCTGCAGCCCATCTCTTTGGGCAAGCATGGGAGACCCTAGAACCCCCAGCGTGTTTTCCTCTCAAGGCCCACGAATCCCAGGCCACAGAGGTGTGGTCTCAGGACAGGCCCCAGGGGACAGTACCTCCTGGCACCCCTGTAGCTCTGCCCTCTGGGTGGCCACCGAGCTGTCCCCGACCCTCAAGGCCAGCTCGGCTCACTGAGGACAGGTCTGTCATGTGTTTTCACACAGGTACTGTTTCAGGTGGACGTGGCTTGCCGACGGTCCTTCAGAGCAGGCAGAGGTGTGAAGAGCCTTCAGGGCTGAGCTGGTGCCGTGTGCCCAGCTCGTCCTGCCTGAGGCTCTCTTGCCCAAAGTCACTTTTGCAGTTACGAGGTCACTCAGACACACCTGAGACACTAGGCGGCCCCCTGGGTGTCCTCAAGACACGGCTTGCTGCTTCTCTGGCTGCCTGTCCTCGATGGCCAGCGGCTGGAGCCCAGGGAGGCTCCTGGCATGTTCCCGAAGCTGTCTCTCTGGTTGGGATGTCCTTGCCTCCGTGCTCCTTCCAGCCCAGGGGGCCTCTTTTGCCCCTGACTTGTGAGGCAGGGGACAACCAGAGCCGTCTCCATCCATAGATCTTTGTCCCCAGGGTCCTTCTGGGTGCCTCACATGGCCCTGCGGCATCTTGGGGCTCCTGTCTCTGTGACAGGTAGAGGCTACCTTCAGAGCCCTGGAGTGGGAGCCCCGACCCAGGACAGTGGTGTGGAGGTGGGAGAGGGAGAGCAGAGTAGGTCAGGGAATGCGGGGCCCTGGGCAGGGGACACTGGGGAGGCCGGGCTGGTCCAGGACAGCAGGGAGGCCAGCTGTGGTGGACCCAGGAAGAAGGGAGGGTGGTGTAGAATAGGGGAGGGTCCGGAGCTGGCTTGTGGCTGTGTATGGGGATCCTGGAGAGGGTGAGGAAGATGGAGAATGACTCCCACCTTTGTGCGCTTTGGGCCCAGGGCATGGCTAATCCTTCGCTGACATGGAGCTGGAACGAGGCAGAGTCGGGACTGTGTGGCAGACTGCTAAGAAATATTTCACATGGGTGTGAAGCTGGGCCTACCGGGCACAGTGACTGAGAGGGCGTGGCTCTGATCGTGACAGATGGGGCGATTCTGGAAGAGGCGTATGTGGGAGGGAGGCGCCAAGCTGAACACGGGTAGCCTCACATGGTCCACTGAGGGCCCAGGTGGACTGGAAGGTGGAGGAAGGGAACTCCCTTGTTGGCCTGCTGTCTGGGGCTGGCTCCGCCTCCTCCTGCTCTCAGACTTGGTCCCCAAAGCGAGCCACTCACAGGGCTCCGCTGGGCCCCCTGCTGGCCATCTGCAGGTCTTGGGCCTTCTTACGCTGTCTTCGTAAGAGCCAAGCCCTCTTTGGGTCTCTTCCTGTGCTCATGCCTGCACCTCTGCCTGGTCTGCTTCTCTGGAAAACCGAGAGCCAATGTGGTGTCTGCAGCTTGGGCACCAAGGAGAGATGGCAGCAAGCAGTGGGAAGCTGAACCCAGTGGGAAGCTGGAGACACAGAGCGCAGCAGAGGGGTCAGCAAGAGCTCCAGCTCTGCAGCCCAGGTCCCAGGCTGTGGTGGAGGAGGCAGTGGGTGCAGGGCCTGTGCTCTGTAGGAATTGGCAGGTGACTCTGTGGGCCCTTCTGCGCCCTCTGTGCCCAGAGTATCTCAAGCTGGTTATGAGATGGAAGCCACTGTCCATGGCAGAGAAGGTGCACAGAAGTTCAGAGCAATGACCCTAAGGAGCCAGAGGACCTCAGCCTCGATCCTGCTGCCCAGGGGAACCCCCACATGACGGGCAGTGGCCACCTGGCCTTGGGCTGCTCAGCCCAGGCTCTGGGAGTCTCTGCTGCACCCCACACTTGCCTGTGTTCCTGGCTCCAGCCATCCTCACCCTGTGGCCTGGCCTCCTTCCCATGGATCTCTGTGTCCTTGGCTCCAAGTTTCTTCCCAGGGGCTGGAGGGGTGTGAACAGGCTCAGGACTTGTTCTCAGTTTGCTGACTTGTTCTGCCTCACAGTTTTACCCCAACAACAGCAAGGAATACACCCCACGGAGGATCCTGGAGCCACATGAATCTGGAGAAAGTTGAATGACATGGCTCCTTCCCGGGTGCCCACATCAGGCACGGACAGGGAAGAGGCTCAGATGCACCCTGTGTGAAAAAAACCCACGCAAGCGGTTTAACCACATCTTCACCAAGCTGCATGGACTGCCAGGCTATGTCCCCTATCACCATGGCTGAGAATGACGCCTGAAACTTCTAAATGTCCAGCTCTAAATTTGGAGGAGGTGGTCCCCAAATGGAACCACATGCACAAGCCCTCTGGGATCATACAGCTTGAGGTTTGACCTGGGAATTTAATAGTTTGAGAACTGCCGAGTAACCAAAATGGCATGCTCAGGTGGTCCTCACATCCTACAGGGACACGCGAGGCTACAGCTGCCACTGTGGGTGCCCTCGCTCAAGCACCTCACAGACCGTCCCTCGCCACCTGGCACTGGGGCTGATCAAAAGCAAGACAGCGGAAACATCTAACAATCATCTGAGGTCAGAAATTACACCAACAGACACCTGCTGAAGAGGAGCCTGTTTTGATCCATGATTCATGAGTTGTGTTGGAAAGAGAAAGAGATAACAAGTTTCCTCCCCGGTGGAGACCCTGCAT